>JAJEKB010018807.1:0-25082 GCA_022393335.1 Macrotrachela quadricornifera
TAATCTAAAAATATAAATAGAATGAGTTTTTTTTTTCACGTGTTCAAAATCTTCTGTTAAATGATTATAACATATGGATTAAGTATGAGGTCGAGCAATTTCATACCCTTTGTACTGAAGCTTTTCTTTTTTTTCAATATTTATTTGACGGTAGGTTTGAGGCAATTTGTTATATAAAAATTGTGATCTACAACCTTGCCTTTATTAGCAGCATGTATAAGAACAGGATTATTTAATTCAAAAAATATAGAATATAAATGTTTTTATTCAAATCTACTTTGACGAATAATAGTTGTTGGTAGTTCACTTTCGTCCATCTAGTTTGTGTTAGTTGACTCGTGACCAATCTATCTATAGTAAATCCATATCTCATCACCTGCATTAATACCACATAGTCGCCAGAAACGTGGATAATTCTTTTAATTGTGTCATGTGAGAGTGTGATATCTCCGCTATGATATATAACTATAACTTGAATATGGATGATTATTGATAGTCTGTTGTATTAATTCAATAATGACATTTTGTCTCTCTATATAGAAACGTTCTATCCACCTTGCGTTTATTCAATATGATAAAGCACTGGGCCCCAACATTATTACAAGTTTTTCATGCATTATCTTTGGATCTACTCCAAAAAGGATCCAAATGTCTATATAGTACCAATCAAATTCATTATCTATTTTTTGTTTGATTCATATTAAAATTTATCTAAAAAAATCCAAAGGAGAGTTATTAAATATATCACTATAGAGCATACATTCTACTATTTATTCATACAAAAAACAGTTCAATTTTAATTGATTTATAAAATTATCAATAGGATTACCAAAACTTTTGATCACGACTAAGTAAACTTCATCTAATTTTTCACGCTATAATCATTCCACTTTCTACTCGTGAAAGTCATATACCATTCTGAACTTATTCTTTTTTCAACTGAGTATTCCCCAGACTAACGCTAATCTTAAATTTCATCTCTGCAAATAATATTGCTGTTGAAAAATCTTGTCTCGTAGAAATACTAAAATAATTTTAAAAACATGTTCCATATGTGCTTGGAGTACTTTGATAGACTGTAATGTTCTACCTTGAAATATAAGAACAGGTTAACTGATTGAACAGTCAAAATCATTTTTTGTCTCAATATTTTATTTTCCTTTCCTTGTTTATATTCTATATAAAAATATTCAATCATTTCCTATGAAGAAAAACGATAGATGCACATCTCAGTTTCGAAACTCTACTAGAAAGCATATCCAACTGATATATCGCTTTTGAGTCGAGATCTTGTGCATCATGTAGGTCCTAATAAACTATGAATATCTTAAAATGATCTCGTCCCACTAGCTTATTATTGTCTAGATATTGCATTTTTACAGTATTTTTTAATAGAAGTCTATGGTCTCTCTCAGAAATACAAGAAAAGCTGAATTTCGAGTTTTGATTTGAAACTTTACATAGAGGCAGGTTACAATAAGAATAGTTTATTGTGAAAGTTTCAGATCTTTTCGTCATTCCTATTCTGAAATAAGAACATCGAATCCACCATTGTATATGGACGATGTGAAAGCATGCTTTCACTAGAGCTCTATCTTAGGATTGAAATAATCAAAAGATCTGAAACTTTCATAATAAACTATTCTCATTGTTTTCTCATTCTAGTACAAGAAAGAAAATTTCTCTTAATATTATCTTATTTCTTATAGGTTCATTTAACTTTACCGAAATGGAGTGGTCAAATCTCATCTGATGGTAAACATGGTTTATATGCTCCAACTCGTGGTGGTCTTGAAATATTTGAATTTCGAAATGGTAAAGTAGTTCGTACATTAATTGGTAAAGTTGCTGAAGGTGTATATGATGTGATAACATTTTTTACTCCAAATAATAATCATGTTATCTATTACAATAAAGGTAAACGAACAATCCGTGTTTTTCGTACAGTTGATGGTCAACAAATAGCAGATATGAAATGTCCAGCAAAAGTTCGACAAGCTATGTCAACACCAGATGGACAAGCATTAGCTGTTGGTTATGAAGATGGTGCTGTTCAAATGTTTTTAATTGTTGATCGATTTGAACCAACAAGTACAGCATACTTAAAAAATTGGAGAAAACAACAATTTACATCGAATATTGAACCTGTTCAACAGGAAATAATTGATAGACAGCCTGAATTAAGTACATTGTAAATTTAAGTTATTTTAAAAAATAAATTATATATATTTTTTTTTCATAAATAAAAAAATAAAATCTTATATTAAATTTATTATATTAATTGCAATAAGAAATGTTTACTATTATTAATCATCCGATAAATAGATATACAATGTTCATTCGGTTAATGTATTATAAATAATAACCGAGTCATTGAACATGATTGGAAAATGTTTTGCATGATTTAATCCTTAGAAATGTTAATGATTGATCTATTTATTCTCGATCATTAAATATAGCGATAAAAGAAAGAAAGAATTATTCTGTAGTTGTTGGCATAAGAAGTACTATGAATAGATATTTCCATATATTATTTATAAATCGAAATGACTGTTTTCCTTCACAGATGGGTAAATTTTTATTTATTTATTGATAAAAAAATACTAATGTTTAGCATCTTCTTATACAGTTACTTTTATTAATTGATTGATGATGCATTAATCAATTATTTTTGTTATATATATTTCAAAAATAAATGCATCGATGGAAATATTGAATATTTTGTTCAGGTATTAATGAATTATTGATCTTCATTTTATCTAAAAATATGATTCAGATATCGATGACAGCTTTCTATACTGAAACAATTAACACCGCTTACAAATCTTTTAGTTCCTATCACCTACTGAGAATAGTAACAGTTGAAATATAAGAAAATTTATATGCTTCCGGAATCTTAAAAAGTCCTTGATTAAAAATAAAAATGTACGATGAATACATATATATGTTATCTATCTCTGTGACGATAATAATATAACAAAATTAACTTATCAACACTATTGATATTGTTTTCTTTGTCATAGAAAGATAAAATTTTATCGTGTCATTTAGTTGTTACTTTATTACCTCATTTTATTTTGCATCATAACGCCATCTTTCGTTCTTTATCCATTTATAGTCTTTAATTTGATCTAATTTTTCTACGAATCAATCTTCAAGGATATGATGTGAGATATCATATAAACATAAAAAAATAAACAAAGGTTGATTGATTTTTTTCTTCTTCTACATCTACATGTTCTCCAAATCATCCAAAACGAAAATGTTTGAAAATAATGACGATGATGATGATATAAATGATTATTTTAGTCAGCGTTATCGAGCACAATCAACTTCACATCTTCTTCCACCTGATTCTACTAGTATTAAACCAATGTCACCAAAACAAGATCGATCTTCAACACCAACATCAACATCTTCTTATACTACAGCAAGTAGTACGAGTCCAAAAACAAATTTTACTTCATATCTTCAAATTTCATCGCCAAACCTTAAAGATAATAGTTCACCACCTCCTGAAGATCGTTTTATTATGACAATAATAAGAAGTCCATCGACTAGTTCTCAACGTATGCAACCTAATGAGCCTGCTCCACCGGTAACATCTAATGAAGAATTATCAAATAATAATAAATATTTGAAAAGTAAAGTGACAGCAGCACTTAATCATATGAAATATCGTAAGTAATTATGAGTATTTATGTTCTAAACTGCTGTCTTTTAGGTTGGGTTGTCAAAATGCGACCAAATTTTCGTACAAATGAATCACCAATATACTTTCTTGGTAAAATGTACAATGGAAAAGAAGGTAAATGGAATAAAATTAATTGAATAATATTGATTTTTTCTTTTTCAAGAAACACCTTTTGATGATACACCTCGTCCACATTCCGATCAATCTTATGCAAGTTTTATAAAATCATTTTCCCAACGAATATATTTTTCATATCGAAAACAATTTGAATTATTAGCTGGTTCACGTAATGGAGATATAATTACTTCCGATGGTGGTTGGGGTTGCATGATACGTTGTGCTCAAATGCTACTTGCTCAAACATTACTTATACATATGACAAATACATTTTATCCACATTATTCAAATATTCAAATATCAGATAAATGTAGGAAAAAAAAATTTTTAATAAAATTTTTTATTTTTTGTTTTTGGAAGGTCCAAAACGAAATTCGATTGATTATGTTAAAAATGGAATTCGAATAAATCGACGTACACAAATTTATACCGATATTATTCGCTTATTTGGAGATATACCAAGTCCAAAATGTCCATTTGGAATTCATAAGTAAATATTTAAATTTAGATTTCTAATGAAAAAAATATTAATAATTCTTCCTATAGAATTGTTGAACTTGGCGCAGCACATGGTATCCGTCCTGGTGATTTTTTTGGACCAGTAAGTGCTGCTTATTGCTTAAAAGAAGCTGTTCAAGCTGCTATTGCAGCCAGCCAAATTCCTGAATTTCTTCGTATTTACATTAGTCAAGATGCAATTAGTAAGATCTCAATGAAATAATCTCATTTTTATTCTTAATTATTATTTTCTATAGTATATCGACAAGACGTTAATGATTTATGTAGCACGCCATTAATTCGTAATGATAATTTTAATTTAAATAGAAAATCTTCTATTTATCCACCACTTGATTCTTTGAAAATTGAAAATAATTCTTCACGATGGTTAACATCTGTACTTATTCTTGTACCATTAAGATTAGGTTTAAACGAACTTGATTTAATCTATGAAGATTATTTAAAAGAATCACTTAAATTACCTCAAACAGTTGGTATTATTGGTGGTAGTCCTCGTCATGCTGTTTATATACTTGGTTTTCAAGATGATAGTTTTATTAATCTTGATCCACATTTTATTCAAACAACAGTTAACGTATTTGAAAATACATATGATTTATCAGTAAAAGATAAAATTTGAATATTTTTATTTATATTAAAAAAAAAAATTTTTTTTTCTATTTTAGAGTTATTCATGTTCATCACCAAAAAAATTAACTGCAAGAAAAATGGATCCAAATTGTACATTAGGATTCTATTGTCGTGATAAAGCTGATTTTGAAATGTTTTGTGCACAGGTAAATATCAAATTTTCTTAATAACTTAAATAGCAAAATAATAAATGTAATAAGATTGAAGTATGTCACAAGAAAAAGACACATTAAAAATAAAAAACTCTTGACAATTTCACACGTATACACAAGGGAAAGAATAATGTTAATTAAAATTTTTTTTCTATTTGTTAGTGGAATCACGTATGTCATATGGCGGCAGATCATCGACGTACATGTCCAATATTTCGTATAGAACGTGGAACATTTCAAGAAAGTCATACACGTATGTTAAATTGTGATTGTCCATCATTAAATGATGATGAAGATGTTTTTCTTCGTGTAACAAAATTATCATCACCAAATAGTTCACCATTATCATTAAGCAGAAAACTTGCTAATAATGGAAAAAATTTTCTTACTAATTCATCAACAAATAATATGACATATCGTGATTCATGGGATGATGCTGGTAAATCATTGAATGATAATAATTCCGATCGATTACATTCATTATCTGATGATTATGTTTTTTTATAAAAACTTCATTCGTTATTTTGTTTTCTTTTCTTTTCTTTTCTTTCTTTTAAACAATCATTCTAGTCATGATTATTGTATACTGGTTCGTTTCGCTTTTTCCTTTTCTATTATTATTGTCCAGATTGAAAATCTTCTGTTTGTGAGTGTATACTGTGTGATATATTTATTTATTAAAATGATGTAAGATTTGTAATTTATATTTTTTTGTTTGCTCTTATTTTAGATGATTTCAACATTAATTATTGTTTTGTAAGTTTAATAAAAAAAAAGAAAAGATTAGATTTTATTTATGAAGAATTATTGTTTAGTACTTTATTGATTAATGCAAGTGCTGTAATTAATTTTAAATTGTATGTCATTTAATTATGTTTTTATTTTCATTGTGAATTGTATTTCTTTTTTTATTTATAGAAAACGAAAAGAAGTTGGTTTTGTGGTTGAAAATCCATCGATTGGTAAGAATTATTTAATTATTAGAGAATTTTTACAATATTTTTCAAAAATAATTTATCATTTTTTTTCTCAGGTTTTTCTGTTGTAAGATTACTTTCAATAGATATTCATGCTTTTAGATAATAAGTATATTTAATTGTCTATTAGAATAGTATGATACAAATTTGAAACATCGTACCATTGAATAAATTTATGATTTCAACTTTGATAATTGGGAAAAGCAACTGTGCCAAATTTCTAAGAATACAATAAGTTGTTTGAAATTTGGAATCAATCATTAATTATTAAAAGGCACTAATAGAAGTTTTTTTGATAGCCATATTAAAAACAAATTATCTCTTAGAAAACGAATAAAAATAACTAAAATGAATAAAGATAAGAAGAATACTGAAGCCAAGTCATTTCATATTGATTTAAAACCGTATGCTGTTTCAAGAATGATAACAAGAAATCGATTGAATGACATATGACTTGTCCATTTAAAAGGAAAAATATGGAGGGCTTCTAAAATGTATTATTACCGGATACATCAAAAGTTTTACGACATTTTTTGTTTCACATATATCTTGGTTTGAGAAAATGATAAAATCTTGATTTGTTTTTCTTAAAAGATGTGTCACGAAAAGCTCTACGAACAAAGTATGCAAAAATTCTTATTAATTGATTCCCATAATGTTTTCTATACTCAATATAAATAATCTACATAGTAGTACAATGTTCTATTGTGTTGAGCATGAGAAAAATGCTGAAAAGGCCTTCTTTGTTCTGCAGTAGAGATTTATTCATGCAACTTATGTAAAGCATTCGAGCGCCCATCTTTCAAAACAAAAATCAAAATTTTATCATCCTCTCAAGCCGAGATATATTCGAAATAATATCACATTTTTCATTCACTCAATTACAACGCATTTTAGAAGCCCTCCTTATTTTTCCTACATCACTCTTATTTTTTCATATGAATCAACAAGTCGTACATCATTCAAAAGAATTCATTTTACTCTCAGAAGACATATTAATCTGATTTCTATGATTCATTCTCACTACACAATAGCCTCAGACATTTGTATGATTAATCTTGCATCGCAGGTAATCAAAGTTACAATCATAACTTTATTCAACGGTATAATGTTTCAAATTTGTATCATACTATTCTAATAGACAATTAAATATACTATTATCTAAAAGTATGAATACCTATCGAAAGTAATCTAACAACAGAAAAAACATGAGAAGAAAAAAAAGTGAAGAATTATTTTTGTGAAATATTGTATCTATATAAAAACTTCGAGGAAAAACATATGTGTATTTGATTTTTGAAGTAGTTTATTTATTCTTTAATATATTTTACTATTTTTATACATACTAAGTAGAATAGCCGCAAGGTTTATTTTATATAAAAGGAATTGATTTTTCTGGAGAACATAGTTGTCACATTTATTTAATTCTTTTTTTCGATAAAAGACGAGGGTTAAACTATAGAATCATTTATTCAGTAAGTGGAGATAAACGTCATTGGAGAAGCAAAAAAATGTAAGTAGATTCTTTTTTTTGTTGTTGTTATTGTTGTTAGTATGACGTTATTACTCATATATCATTTCAATAGAGAAGAAGACAGTAAAATGAAAAATTTGTTAATAAAAGTATTTAATCTTCTTTGAAAAGATATTCTTACATTGATTAATTTTTTTGTAAAATATGAGAAGAAATACAATGATTTTTTTTTTGAAAACTAATTGATGATTAAGTTGAACTTATTACTTGTTGATATATGAAATATAAGTGAGATGGTGTGTTCTTTTAGAAGTAAGAAGAGATAAGAACAGAAGAATTTTTCATTATTTATTGGTTTTAGGAGATAAAATACGTGAATTTCTTACAAGTCTTCAATATTTTCGTATATTTATTGGCATTTGGAATATTTTAATTATATTTGCTATGTTTATGTAAGTATATATATTTCACATAAATCATTTTATATCGTTTATTATTTTTTATTATCTTCAAGTATATTTGGTTATTGAATTATTAGTCAACGAATGATTGATTAACCAATGTTAATATCTTTATTTGATTGTTTTCTTGATAAATTCTTTCTTTTCTTTTTTCTTTTTGGTATAAAAAAAAGATTAATAGGTATATTAACACATCTGTGACCTTTGTTCTGTTCATTCTATTATAGTACATTACTGTGATCTTACTTCTATTGTTTTCTTTTTATCTATCGTTCTATGGAGTTAATTTCTTTCCAACATCTAATTGTCACTTGTCTCCTATTGGTATATTTCTTTTCTTCCATATGGTTCATTCAATATGACAAATAATTGCATGGGTTCTTTTTTTTTTCATCGACTCTTTCTTTCGCATATGAAAGAAACTATATTCATGCCTCTTTTCGTTTTCTTTTTTTTTTTTTGTATTCGATGGATGAATGTATGTCTTATTATAAATCTCTTTCTTTTTTTTTCTCCTACAAGTATATGTATACACAACCTCGAACCATTGTCGTTACCATCTGTAAGATGAATGACTGGTGTGTTAATGGTAACTAACATATATCTATATAAATGATTTATGCATACATATACATATATAATAATCTCACATTGGTATATGGTTTAACTTCATAGTTTTAGATAATTTAAAATTTATTTATCGGATGTGTGTCAATGTTACCACAAAAATCACGACGAAAAGTGGTGACAACACCATCACATATGTCAGATGTCGAAGCAAAAGCAAAGCTAAAATCTCATCATCGTCGTTCACAAAAAATATGTTCGACAGATCGTCTTCCAGCATTATTTTCTTGGATTCTTTTATTAATTCCTTCACTTGCTTATTGGATATGTATTCTGCCGGAGATTATAAATCTTCTACCAACATTTTTACCAATTCTTATTTTACATTGTATTTTATTTGTTGTTTTATGTGCAAATTTTATTCTTGCTACATTTATGGATCCAGTAAGAGATAAAAAATTCTTTTTTATGTAAGAAAAAAAAAACAAATATTTCTTTTCTTTTTTTTTTTATTAATATCAGGGAGTTTATGGACAATCGTTGAAAAATGAACATACAGATATTAGTTTTTATATTCGTTCATCAAAACGTAAAAGAGGTTTTGATACAGATGACGATGATGACGATTCATATGATCCTCAACCTCGTCATATTAGTATTAACAATGGTAAAATTTATTATTTCTTTTTTAAATATTCATTTTCTATGAATGTTTATTTAGGAACGGTTCAAATGAAATATTGTCGAACATGTAAAATATTTCGACCTCCACGATGTGTACATTGTTCAATTTGTGAACGATGTATTGATGTAAGTACGATTTTAAATAAGAACAAATTCAAAATTAATAAAAAAAATATACTTAATATAACTAAATATAAAATCAAATATGTATCGAAAAAAAAAATCTTTTGTTTGATTAATGCCAAATATCTTAAGAAAAAAAAAGTCATTCATAATGGATGCCTAAGGCAAAATCATCCTTTCAAATACAATAAAATATAATATTGTTTGCGAATTTTATTAAAGTAAAAGTATTGAAAAGATTTTAAGTATATACTTATATTTAAATATTGAGTAAGATACCAGAGGTATCAATAACATGTTATATAAAAAAATATATAAAATAAGCAAACGTATTTTGATTATAGACAAATCCCCCTAAAGTTAAGAAAAATAGGATTTTTTCAGTATTGAAATCTGACTTTATTATGATCATTTATGAAGTTTCTAGGGTAAAAAATTCGTTATTTATTGTTCTTATTTAATAGGAGAATTAAAAAATGAAATCTAATGGAACATATTCTCATGTCCTCACTAGAATTATAGAAAAGTTGATATAAATTGAATAACTCTATAACGATAAGCGCTAGAAACCCATGATAGGAGTCCGAACATTTTTTTCCATATAGATAATTTTACTCCTTTTTTATTAAATTTTTTTCACTTTTTATCATAATATCTTGACATTTCGATGAAATTGTAATAAAATTTAAGAAAGTACATTACATTTTGAAACTATACATCTGAAATCTCTCTGTCTACATCAAAAACTCACTGTATTGATATACCATTCGTATACCTTCTCAAAATATACAATGAAATAACATGATTTTATGATGAAAAAAAAATTGATTTATATTTAAAGCAATCTTATATTCTAGACATTTGATCATCATTGTCCTTGGTTGAATAATTGTGTTGGTATGTAATTGTACAATTAAAATTAAATTATTAAAAAACAAAAAACACTTTTCTTCTTAAAATAGGACGTCGTAATTATCGTTATTTTTTTCAATTTTTATTTTTACTATGTATTCATATGATATTACTTTTTATATTTTGTTTATATTATGTTCTACATAATCGTCATTATCAAATAATAAAAACAAATCTTGTTACTGATTCATATGATTCATTAATTCCAAAAACTGAGAATGATATATCATCATCATCAACTCAATTAACAAAATCAACATTTATTGGTTTTTCGGATTATCGATTTATTATATGTATTATTATATTAATACTTGTTGGTCTTTTATCAATACCAGTTATGGGTTTAACCGGTTTTCATGTATTTCTTGTAGCAAGAGGTCGTACAACAAATGAACAAGTAACAGGAAAATATCGTCAACAAGGTGATGTATTTACAAAAGGTTTATTTTGTAATTTTGCTCATCTTTTTTGTCAACCATTATATCCACAATTAAAAGCACCAAAAAAAAAACGTTATAATATTGAATTATTTGAAAAAATGGCTTATGAAAATTATTCTTTATTAAATGGAAAGAAAAATTCAATGAAAAAAAATTCAACAAAACTTATACATCAAAATTCTAAAGATAATGAAGAAAAACAAATAAAAAGAAAAAAGAAAAAAGTTCTTCGACATGATAATGAAGAAAAAATTACAATACCTAATATTCATGTTAATCCTATTGATGAAAAACTTATTAATTCAAAATCTAGAACAAAAACTAATAATACTAAATCAATTAAAATACCTGTACAACAAGTAAATTTTAATACATAATAACATATATATATATATATTCTATTTTTCTTTTTTTTTAAAGCCAACATCATCAAGTTCACATTCATCATCATCATCATCTTCATCATCATCACCAATTCAAACAATAAAAAATCCATCAAAAAATAAAGCAGATATACGTCGTAGTCTATCAAATATATCCTTATCATCACGTTATTCATATGATAATATTGATGATAATGAAGAATATATATTTGATGTTCATGGTAATCGTCAACGACCAACACCTGTAACACCTATAGATTATAATCCAAATAATAAACAAATAAAGAGAATGAATACAACAAATCATGATATACAAGGTGATACAGTATCAACAACAAGTGCTATGACACTTCGTACTGAATCTTATCGTCAAGCACATCCATTACAATCATTTGCTTTTGATTATCCAAAACAACCATTAATAACTCAAACAGGATCAAGAAAAGATAATCAAAATATATTGAATAAACATTATGAGATATCTGTTTAAAAGAAAAATTTTTATATATTTCTGTGATTAATCATAGCCATTTATTTTTTGTTTTCATTAGTAGAATAATATTTCATATAGTTAAATTTTCTCCTGAAAAATATGAAGAAAACAAAAGCTATTGTTATTGTTGTTGTTGTTGTTGTTGTTTTTTGTTTGTTATTAAAAAAAAAAAAAGAAATAATGTTCGTTTTTCCTTGTTTATATTCATATTATTTCTTGGTATAATGAACATGTTCACGTGTATATCTGTAAAAAGATATTATTTGTATTATGCGAGAAAAAAAAAGATAAAGAAAAACTTTTTTTTTTCTGCTTGTTGTTTTTTCTTTATCTTCTCTTTAAAAAAGAGAGAAAAAAAATATTTGTTCATCTATTAAAGTTTTTCTTTTTGCTTTCTTTGACGATATATTTAATTAAAACAATTGTCAGAACATAATTTACATTCACATCGTGTAACAAAAGGATATTTAATTATTCGTTGTTGTTTATTTTTACACATAACTTGAATTTGACGAGGAATTGTAATATTTGGTGAACAACAATGAATATGATGTTTATGACGATAATGTGTTGGTTCAGCTTGCCAATCATATATAAGAAAATCTTCTGAATAACATTGACCACGACAACGTGTTGTTTCAATTTCTATTGGAGTATTTAAGCATTCTCGAAAATTTATTGTTTCTTTATAAGATTCGATATAGCATGGATGAATCCTTGATATTGATGTTATTATTGTTACAATTGAATAGAGAGTAAAAAGTTGGATAATTATAGTAGTCATTTTGTTTAATGAATAAAGTTGATGAGAAAAAAAAAGGAAAAATGAATGAAATAGCATAAGCATAATTAAATTCTTTTCTCTATACCTTTTTCCTTTTCTTCAATGAAAAGAATAAAAAACAACTTTTAATCTAATAATTTTCTTCACTACATCCACATTTATTTCTTTTGTCAGTGAAAACAACAACAAGAACAAATATAGTAATGATAATACACACACAGAAACAAATAGTTGTATACAAAAAAATATAGAGACAAGCACACAAGTTCATACATACAAATGTGTCATTCTACAACAAACAGTACATAAAGAAAAAGAAATTTTTTCATAACTCGACATACACAAGAAAAAAAAAAGAAGAAATTCATCATAGATTTAATCTTCATCTTCATCGTCGTCATCATCGTCATCATCATCATCGTCATTGTCTTCTTCAGATGATTTCGATTTAGCTGATCCTTTTTTAGCAGCTGGTTTTTTTGGTGATTTTTTGCTTGGTGCTTTTGATGAACCTTTACTTGCTTTAGCTGGTGAACCACCACCACCACCACCGCCACTCTTTTTATATTCTGATAGACGTGCTTCATATTTTTGTTTTTCAACAGCAGCCTTTTGTTCATAACGTTTTTTAACATCATCACTAAATTAAGAAAATAATTTTTCAATAAAATGTTTCTTTGTAACAGATTAAATATATCTATCTTACCTAACTTTTTTCCATCTTGCACCTATTTCTTTTGAAATATCACCAACAGACATTGATGGAGTTTTTTTCTTTATATCTGGTCGTTCATCTTGTGAAAAAAGAAAAAATGCTGATAATGGTCTTTTTGGTGCATTTGGATCTTTGCCTGCTCTCTTCGATGTACCAGAAGCACTACGTGGCATTATTATCGAATATTGGAATGAAAATTAATAATATATATGTATATATATATATAAATGTATATAAGTATATCTAAAAATAAGATTGCTTTTTAAACAAATGAATTTGAACATATAAAACAAATGAATAAATACGATCGTTGCTTTCTATCCACATTGAATGAACAACGAACAAGAGAGAAATGTGACCTAGTCAGGCAGTTGTGGATAGAAGAAAACGCACAAACATGACGTGCATGTCTCTCTCGTTGCTTTTTTTTTTTTTTTAAACACAAAACAGTCATGTATGTGTGTTCGTCTCCGTCTGTCTACGCAGAGAAACATATATTATAATGTAAAAGGAAAAAGAAAGAATGAAGAACAAAGACGACAGCGAAACAGCTTGCTTGCTTGCTTGCTTGTGTGTGTGTGTTCGCGCTTAAAAATAAAAATGTAACAGCAGTGTAATTTAATGTATGGATGAGAAAATCGCAAATAATTTGTTACATTTTAATTCAATGCGAACAAAACAAAAAAAAAAACGAATAAGAATTGGATTAGATGAAATTAAATATTTCAAAACAAAAAATAATCATCTTAAAAAATAATTGATTTTTTTCCTATATTAACATATAAAAAATTTGATTTAAATAATGTGAATCAACACTTTCAAGTGTTTATATTGATAAAACAAATTTAATGTAAAAAAAAGAAAAAGACTTGATATTTCTAATGATTAAAAGCTAAGATAATAATCTCATAATATTTGTTTTTTTTCATGAATGGGAGAAAATAAACAATAAGATCAATCCATGGGAAATTTATTCAAGTGTAACATATACACCTGTATTTTTATATCATCTATATATTTAGTTTCGATACATTAATACCTTTTTTTTATTGAGACTCTTATTATGACAACAACAAATTCTCCTAAACTTGTTCTTGTTACTGGTGCAGCTGGTAATATTGGTAAATATTTTGCTCAACATGCAAATAAAGAAAAATATCAACTTCGTTTAATGGTTTTTATCTGTTGATTTTTTTTTTTTTTCTAAAATAATCTTTATATATTATTTAATTTTGATTAGGTACGTTCATTAAATGTACCAGAAAAAGTTGAACCATTAAAACCACATGGTGAAGTTATTGAAGCTCAAATGGATAAAATTGAAAGTTTAGAAAAAGCATGTGCAAATGTTGATACAATTATTCATTTAGCTGGACAACCAAATGCAAGTGCAACATGGGATTCATTATTAAAAGATAATATTGAAGGGTATATACACCAATAGTTATTCTTTTAATTATTATTATTCTTTTTTTTAATAGTGCATACAATTTATTTTTAACAGCAAAAAAATCTGGTGTAAAACGAGTTATTTTTGCTAGTTCAATTCATGCTATATCAGGTTATCCAAAAGATGTACAAGTTAAAACAGGTGATCCAGTTAATCCAGGAGATCTTTATGGTATTAAAATATTGTTTTATTCTAATAATTTATTTATTTATTTTTTTTTAACTAGGTGTAACTAAATGTTTCGGTGAAGCACTTGGTCGTTATATGGGTGAACACGAAGGACTTTCAACAATTGCTATACGTATAGGTGCTTATCAACCATATACAAGTTTAAAAGATGAGAAAAAAACTGGTTTATTAATGAATGCTTGGTTATCCGAACCAGATTGTGTTCAATTATTTGAAAGATGTATTGATGTACCATTAAATTTAAAATTTGCAATTGTACATGGTCTTTCACGTAATATATTTAATCGAATGGATATTAATTCAACACGTCAATTGTTAGGTTATGATCCACAAGATAATTTCTTTGAGGAACATGAAGATTTTAAAGGATTAAATATAACAGACACATTACTTGCACATAATGTTCAGTAAGTATAATTATATTTTTTTTTTTGGAATTTAATTATATTATTTTTATTTTTATTCTAGTGATCCTGAACAAAAATCTGGTCTACGAGATAAGTCACCAGATAATAAAAAACATGATAATTAAATAACATTATAGTTCTTTGCAGTTTTTTTCTTTATAATTATGAAAATGGAATAAATATGATATTAAACTAGCTATTTAGAAAAAAGAAATTTCATTTGATTAAATAAATAAATTTTATTGATAGTTTATTTTTTGTTATTTATCATAATTTAACTATCGATTGAATAGAGGAAAAGTTTTTATAATGAAAATCTTATGTATCAGTATATTTTCAATGTAAAAGAACGAGAGAAAAAAAAATATGGTCCCTATGAGGATCGAACTCATGACCTCCGCGTTATTAGCACGGCGCTCTAACCAGCTGAGCTAAGGGACCGTATTCGTTTCCATGTTTAAACTAAATGTAGATAAAGACTAATAAAAAAAATTATTTTAATCAGTTTGTATTTATTATGCATCGGATACTATAATACTATTTGTCTTACAACTAAATAATATATTGACAAAATCTTTATTTAAATATACATATGTACATACAACACTTAGCTTAAAGCAAAAAAAAACAAAACGTTTACAAATTTTGTTTGGTAAAATAATAAAAACTACATCTGACACAAAACAATATATACATAAAACAAAAACCGGGTTAATTTTTTTTTGCTTACAGCCTTTCTAGAAATTTGCAGCCCATGGACGTCCTTCTTTTAAAAGTATATATTTAATAGCTTCCAAAACATCAAGTTCAATTGTTGTTGGTACTTTCCATGGATTTTTTCCATCAATTTTATGTTTTTTTGGATCATATACACCTGTACAAACTAATATTGATTCACATGATGTTGCACTTAAAAATTGGGAATCAGAAAGTAAACTGTAACCACTAATACTTGATTGTAAATTCATTGCTTGTTGTAATAAATGATTATACATATTTGCTCCAACAATATCAACATCAGGATTATCTCCAATAAAATAAACTTTTTCAATTTTTGATTGACCATTAGCTAATGCTAATTTATTAGCTATTATTTCAGCATATTGAAATGATATTTCAAATGGTTTACCAACAAATGATGTATATTTAAGATCATTACCACTTAAATTCTATATAACAAAAAAACAAGTTAATAAAATTTCTACTTTTAAAATTAAAACAAAATATTTACTTTATATAATGCCTCTAAACATGTAAGAAAAGCACCATGACCAAAACGTGGTAAATCTGCAGCAGCTTTGAATACAAGATCTCTATTACAAGCAATAATAGGTATATGATCTTGATCGAAATTTGAATCAGATGGTATAGCACCAGGATTACCATCAGTTAAAAGAAGATCAGTAATAACCTGTAATGATCTTTCCCATTGAACAGGTTCACCAAGTAAAACGATAGCTAAAAGAAAAACAATTAATAGAACATTAATATAAGAAAAAAAAAGGTGCTTACCATCAATAGGACGAAAATTTTCGTCACGAACAAGACCTTGAGTTCTGATCATTTCGCTCTGAAATAAACAATTAATATAAATATTTTTAAAAAAAATTGTTTTTCTTTACTTACTAATTTTGCTCGATTCATATGATTAACCATATCTAATTCTGGAAATGCTGCACAAACTTTTTCAATTGTTGTCATACTTTTAAAACCAATCCTATATTGAATAAAAAATAAATCAATATTATTTATATATTTAATTAAAATACATACATTCGACCTATTTCTTCAGTTGCACCTTGTCCAGAAATCAAAACATGTTTATTATGATAATCTGTTAATGTACGCATTGGTGTTTGAGCAAGAACAACTTGTTCAGGATGAATCTGTATTTAAATATTTATTTAGAAAACTAGGTCAAAACATTAGATTATTAACTTACTGTAATGCCAAGTACACCTGATAATTGTTTAGCTTTATCTGATTCAAGCATACATGTATTTGAAACAAATATAACCGGTACTTTGAGTTGAATCAATTTTTGAATAGCCGGTTTAGCAACTGTAATGAAATTTGGGCCTTTTGTAATAACACCATCGATATCAAAAAAACAGGCAAAATTAGGCTATTAAAAAAAAAAATATATATATATAGAGATCAACAGAAATATTAAAATATTTATCTACCGTCTTCATGATAGAGATCTTTATTCTTTGTAATTAATTGTTAATTTTGAACAATAGATAAAACAATTTCTTATTAATTATTTTTTTTAAGCTAAACTGAAAGAATTGATCGTCTTTATATACTGTTGGAGAAGCGGATGAGAGGCACGAGGGGGGTGCGTGCAACTTCAAGTGATAGGGGGAGGAGGGCTGGTTATAGAAGGCATTACAGATTATATTTCGTTGTTTTATCTTGCTCATGTGATCAGTGTGCATAGTTTTCTTGTCGGATGATAAATCTATTCTTATTCTCGAGCACACGCTCGACGAATGTTTTTGTCTTGTTATTGCTTCATTCTTCCTTTGCCGTTCGTCACATGATGCTATGACGTCGCGAATGACATTATAGAAATACTACTACGTCAAGTCCATGTTCCTCTATTCTCTTTTCTATAGAAGGACGCGATCAGTAACAGAATAGTACATTATCCATGTGTTCTGCGTGTGTAAATAACGACGTAAATCTATTCTTGTCTTATGTGTGCGCTAAAAAAAGAAAATCTGATCGTTGATAACCGCATGCACAGTGGATATTGGACTCTTACTAACTAGTAGGTTAATTCTATCACATGATATTTCTTGTCACAAGATTCATCCAGGGTATGTAGTAAATTGATGCACTGAGCTGGCATGTTGTTTTCTTTCTTTTTCTTTCTTTCATTGTCGTTACATCTTTCAATGTAAAAAATGTAACTGATAAGAACGTCTGTAAGAATCTATGCGCCGCCATATTGAGAAAAATATTTTGTTTTTTTGTTTTTGAAATATATTAATTCTTAAAAATAAATTATTATTAAATTTTCTTTTATCTCAATCACAATCAAGACAACAAGATTGAATTTTGATTTATTTATTTATCAATAAATATTTAATACTAAACATAGAGTGCCTCAAATATTTAAATAAAACAAATTTCATATAAAATGATGAAATAAAAATAAACAATAATTTTGAGAATCCATCATAATAAAACATCGGATGCATTTATTAAATATTATATAAATATATGTTTATATTCAACTTTCTTTCTATTGTTGAATTATTGAATTATATATTTATTAAATTACAACGTGATAACGAATTTTCTTTTTTCTAGAACAGATAAAAATTGCTGTTTTGTTTTAATTGAATACATTTATAAACATTTAAGAAAGGCTTTTTACGTTGTAAACTTTATCATTTTCATTCAATTTATTTATCAAAACTTCGCAATTCAAGCATTATATTATTTGTAGATACTACCCTTGTTTTTGAAAGATAATTTCATCAAGGCTAGATTAAGTAGTATTTCGAGTAAAACTATTACAATACATTGTTTACAACCACTGTTTGACCTCTTATCTCTGTACTATTTATATGTTCCTTAATAGGATATAACGAAAAAAACCACTATACTGGTTAACATACGAGGTCTAAGAGTAATTTTGCCTCGATGAAGTTCTATTCTCTCCTTATTTACGCTATTTCATTATTAGTTTATTATAAATTCTTTGTATCGTTGTTATATCCAAAGATAGACAGACATTGAAGTTATGCATTTAATGCATACGATTTATAGTTTGACCTCAAAAATAGATGTATTAAATTTGCATTAGTAGTATGAAACTGAAACAAAATAAATCATCAATTTTTGCTTATTGTCTAATAAAACAAAAATATTTTTAAAAAAGTGCAGTCAAAGCTTATGAAATATATATTAATGTCGTACCCATTTTCAAATAAAATTTACATAAATAATTTTAATTTCATAGTAGTAAAAGCAATCTTGTATTTATATGGTTTAGAACATCGCATAAGTATTAAATATTGAAACATTTAGAAAGGATTAATTACTAATAAACTATTTTTTTTCATTACATATAATCTTATATCAACGATCTTGTTCTTTTCAGCTATTTCATATGGTTTGATCTCATTTTTTTTGTTTATGTATTTATCGTTGATTAACTTGATATTAATCATCATTGTGACAATAGATGTATTCCATCAGAAAACTATCTTGAAATTGGCTAAACACAACAAGCTATACTTTGATTCTTTCTTTTTATTTTTAGAAAGGTTTCTTCAAAGACCTATGAAGTACAATCTCGAAAAAAATCGCCTGAGAGCTGGAAAAATCTTTTCAATATAATATTCAGATTCAGTCTGAAAAAGCGAACATTCTAAAAAAAAAGGAATTCAAGTCTTTAACACAAAAGCTTGACTCGTAAATTATTAGACAAATTAAGATAAAATTTAGACAAGTGAAATATGTTAATTCAATTTAAATGAATTAAACAGTTTGTGATTAATGTTGAAAACAATCAATTAATATATTGATGATAATTGAGAAAAAGAGTTTTTGAATGAAAAAATTGTTGGATAAATTTCGACAAGTTCTACAGTAGTATGCACATTAAAAAGATTTTCAGTATTTTTCTGTAGAAAAAAGTTTAAAGATAACTACTACAGAATGTTTAAAAAAAATCTCCTCATTTATCAATATAATCAGATTTTACAATTCCTTCGTTTGTCCTACTTATATTTAATTTTTCAGTATCAGTTTATGAATGGATCCATTTCACAAAAACCATCATATCTAGTACTTTACCAAACAAATTTTTCAGATTTTATGGCTGTCAACTTTTGACTACAATTCTAAAATTTTCAGAATTTTTATCAACATAACATATCTTGTGAAACTGATATATTTGGCAAGGGAAAATAGTGAGTGTAAGTTTTAAGGCAAAGTTATAGGGCTCCCCCACCTCCGGCAGGCGCGAGATTCCTGCTTTCCATTACAGTCAGGCGCAAGATAGAAATTGGTTACTGTGGTTTGCAGTTGTTCTCCCTCATCTAAAGCTTCGTTGCAAATGTGTATCTATAAAACTAGAATAATAATAGTGAAAAAAGTTTACAGTAAAATATAGTCTAGCTCATATGAAATATTCTTGAAAGACTCATTGAATGTGTTTTAGTGGCGGCGAAGTCCTTAGGTTTAGGGAGGCGCAAGCATTCCCTAGAAAAGTATAGGGGAGGCTTGAAAAGGCTCAAATATTTGAAAAATCTTTTACAGATTTCATTCTTAGTCTAAATTTAGTGAGAAAATTTTTTGATAAGGATATATTCGATTAGATGTAACACGGCACTACACACGTTAGAACAATTAGGCTTAGAAAAGCTCGAATTTCTATCTATAATTAAGAAGGAAAGCTGTAAGACATTTAATATTGAGAAAGTGCTATGAATATTATACTGAATCTACATAGGATGTAATAAAATGTTATAAATATAGTTTAATTGGTACTTATCTTTACATGTACAAATACCAAAATCTTGAATCTTTTTTGAAAAGATACGTTGGTTGTGATAACCAAAATAAGTAACAAAAGATCCTGTCGACTTAGTTTGATGATTCTTAGGAAACTGAAAGAAAGGATGTGCAAAAGATTTCTGGTTCCAATGATACTAGAATTAACAAACATATTTAAGAGAATGTCTATGCTTGTGTTTGCTTTTGCATAGAAAAGTAATAAAAATGTGATAGATTTCAAAGATTTTTTATTAAATTCTCCACAATATTCAGAGAAAATGGCTTTCTTGGTTTATTATAATCGAATTAGAGAGACAACGAGGAAAAAATAATTTGTATAAGATGTGATTCTTTTTCATAATAACAATAAACTGAACGCTCTCTAAAGACCTCTTTAGGAACAAAATTTTAGATCGAAAGTCACTCATCTACTACTGCTACTCACATATTCTCTTATAGGTAAAAAAACCAGTAAATTGGTCATAATTTTCTTCCAAAGCAATAAGGAATGAATCAACTTAGGGAATTTCACTACTCACTAGAGTCTATTAGATAAAAATAATCCGAGTTCAAAAACTTCTTATCATCTCGAGAGATTCCTTCGTAAGTACAATGATAGTAAGAAACTAATCCGTTTTGTGTTCAAAAATCATCGTAATGAGTTAAAAATTATTAATCAGACAATTAGTCGTTCAGATAGATGAGCAAATTCAATTGAGAAGAATGAAACAAAATTGTAGTCTTTTATGTATCTTTGCTGTTAGTTTTTTAAATATCCAACAAGGAGAGTCAGATAGGCTCTTGCTTTTTATAGAAAAAATCTAATTTTTCAGGATTTTCCTTCACAGATAAATAAGAAATCGACACAATACAAGTATTATTGTTACTTCCAATACAATAGGAAGTAGTGATATTTTAATTATATATACTTGCTTTCAGTTTTCTAGAAATTCATCAGAGCAAGTATATAGAGGCTTTGTATGTGACTGTCACAGATAATTTAACAATAGCTTTTAGGATTCATATTTTCGGAATTTTTTCTGTAACTTCTGGTGTTCATGTACTAAATTCATTTTTAAATGGAAGTCATTGAGGCAAAGACAGATACCTGTGCGCAGGCGAAGTCTTAGTCTTTCAGATTATGGACTTTTTTGCAAACTCAGTAGCGCATCGTTTGAAAAATGATCAGATTCTATCATTCGCCCTTAAAAAGATATACATCAGAGAAATTCTGTTGAAATTATATCGTCACATCTACTGTCTGATTTATAAGAGTTAGGTTAAAAAAAAGCTCGAAAATCTTCCTACTGTTTTTATATCGCAGCCGTCATTATGAGAAGTTTTTGTTTTGTTTTAAGTCTGTGAATATTGTTTTATTTCTTAAATATGGTATTTATACGAATAAGATTTATTAAAGAGTCCAGCACCATATAAAATTTCAGCTATTTAGTGCCTACAATCTCTGAGTTTTGAGGTGTAAACTGTCGAAAAAATTCTATTTTATATGTAAATGTATTGAAAAAAGGATATTTTGTAAGTGTCAAACAAAAGAGAAAAATTCTAATAAATAATTGATTTTGTATCATTTTAAATGCTAGATGAACTGATACATCTTTTGTATTTTTTTCTTACTAATTTACACTACATACTTAATTACACATATTTTGTCATTATTGTATAGAAAAATCTTATTTATCAATTTTTTTTCTTTGATTACAAGTCTAATAAATTCAAAGATATTCAAAAGAAATTTCATCGAGCGACAAATAAATTAATTTCCTTTCCCTTGAAAATTAAACCAATCTTTTTGCTAAAAAATAGAATTTTCCTCACTTTGTGGAACTTATTATAACTTTTTCAATAAATAATTTTCTCAGGTTTTTATCGAAAATATGGTTATAAGACTTACATAATTGTTAAAAAAATTACTCATCTATCCCTTATCGTTTTCATGAAAACTCACAATATACAATGAAATATAAAGTCTTTTTCATGAAATATTTCAGCTGAAAATACATTCAAATCGACGTTAATTTATATCTATTATTACATTTCATCGAGAATAGTTATTCTATCTTGATTGTAAATAAATATGGGATATTTTTATTTTGTGAAATTTCGATCAATTGATGATGACTTTCCCATTAAAACCATTGACAATAATACATTTTCTTTAAAATATTTTATATCTTTACGAATATATCGGAAATGATTGAAAAATGTTTATTATTTAACATAGACATAAAGCATACTAAAAGCATTACTCAAAAGTTATTTAAGTCTACTTCCATTTGTTATAGTCAATCGTATGAAAAAATTATAATTCATACATGAATATGAAATTAAATAATAATTATTAATCAATAAAAAAAACTACTTAATGAAGAATACATAGGGGTATCCAAAAGTAGTGGCAACGCCATTTTAGTACTGCATACTAAGCATCAGAGCTGTCGCGAGCGGCTAAAGATTGTGGGGGGGACAACAAATTTTTCAAAAGTGCCTATAAATTATCGAAATTTTGAAGAAAAAATTACAAATTTATTAAAAATTTTTCTAGAGTTTTTGAGAATTTTAAAAATTTTTGAAAATTTTTCGAAAACTCATCTAAAATCTTTAAAAAATTTTGAAAAGTCTCGAGCAAAAAAAAAAATTTCTCAAGGTTGGGAGAAGCATCCCGGTCGCGACAGCCCTGAATGACATTAATTTCTACTAAAAATTTATTCATACGTTCGAATTCTGAATGTTACGTCAACTAATGTGTATTTTTATAAAATATGATTCGAAATAATTAACGCAATCATAGATAAAGATATGTGGCTATTTTGGCTTGCAATATGTTAAATTTAGATTCGAGTATGGCTACAAACTAACTGTTAAATCTGTGGATAATTTTCAAAAATTCAACCAACAATAGCGAATAGTTTAAACATTGTATTCAAAATTTAATATATCAGAAAGATAGTATTTGCAGGTAAAACTCATTGTGATAATCATCTAAACCAATAGAAAAATGTCTGAAAAACTACAATAACAGAAATAAATTTTGTTTTTATATGATAATATTGATCA
The DNA here is from genome assembly GCA_022393335.1 of Macrotrachela quadricornifera. Classification (NCBI taxonomy): domain Eukaryota; kingdom Metazoa; phylum Rotifera; class Eurotatoria; order Philodinida; family Philodinidae; genus Macrotrachela; species Macrotrachela quadricornifera. The sequence continues at coordinate 23,761 of JAJEKB010018807.1, forward strand.
TTTATAATTACTTGAAAGATGAATATACATTACTGTAGAAATGTTCAAATTGACACTTAACATCTTGTTCATACGTTTGAAAACAATTGGAAAAAACTTCATTAAAACTTATATATTTAATCGTATCTATCGCCATAATACTTGTTCAATCAAGTAGTATAATATCAACAAAATCGTTTATAATAAATTTTTTATACTAAAATACTTTTGACATTCAATTCTTTCAAATATTTGGTTAATTTTTCAATGAGACTGATTTTGACAGATTTTAATTATATAAAAACTGCTCTTGACATTTGAATATCAATTAATGAAAAAAACTACTAATGAATCAATCTTTTATCAGGAAGTAAATTGTTTGTTTATACAACTTTATTAGAAAGTCTACTTGAAATATTATTATTGAACAAATAATTCGCTTAGATAAACTTGCATAAGCCAAAAGAAAAATAACACTAATAGATGATGAAATTTTACTCATAATCAACCAATTTGTTAATGATATTTTCACTACTAATGTATGAAAAACAACTGTTATACTTTCAAAATAGCTTTGTTTTTCCTTGATAAATATAGTTGTAATTTTACTTTTAGCATAAAAAACTCATTTAATCAAATAGCACGCATTATTGCAAATATATATATAAATATAAAACTCATTAGTATTATGTAGATTGTTGTTTAATGATTCATAGACATGAAAGTCAATCAACATGTTCCTTACACTTGTCGTTTTATAAACAAGATATAATAGTTACATGCAGAAATAGAGACGGAAACATACATACTAATTTCATGATGCATATTTAACTGTTGCTTTGAGCAAAAGCGCTTTCGGTCACCAACAGACAGACACATGGGAAAAAAAGAAACTGAAAATTATCATTATCATCATCCGAGACGACATAGTAATTGAAGAAAAAAGAAAAAAAAGTATAAGGCAACAACAACAGAAGATAGATTGCAATAGAGGAAACTGCACGATACTGGCAAGAAAAAGATGTGCATGAACAACGACAACACACCGTTTTCTCGCTCTGTGCAATTATCATAATTGCATTTAAGCAGAGTACCCGTTAGCTACAATCAGCTAACTGCATCTAACGGACTTGATGAGCGTAAGTATTTGAATCTCTTTATCTTCTCATATTAAGATTGTAAAAAGAAAAACATTTCTAAAAAAAGAAAAAAAATTGATACTTAAGATTGTCTTTATTTATTCAAAAATTTCCTTGAATTTCAATTATTAGAAATAGAGATATGTTGTAGTAACCATTTTTTTTTCTAAACAATATATTTAATGATTTACTAAATTTCAATAA
>JAJEKB010018808.1:0-19614 GCA_022393335.1 Macrotrachela quadricornifera
TATTTTAATCATGTTTGGATAAGTTTTGAGCTGGAAAGTTTTTTTTCCAGCAATCCACGTATACACAACTATTGATTTAAGTTTAATATATAAATTGGTGATTAATGCCATCCAAAAAAAGAATGATCATAGATATATTTGAAATAATTTAAGAATGGAAAGAGCTAGAGAATTGCTTTTCATCATCATGTAAATAAATGAATGTGCTCTACCTTGTTCACTAAAATATGCTGAAAAGTCTTGCAAATTCAAAGTTTTATTACTGTTAATGTTTTAGATAGCTCATTGCATTTTTTAAATTTCATGGGAATCTGTATATTTAGATTATGTGAATGATAGCTCAAAGACTTCTCTACAAAATGATGTAAATTTGACCTTTATAGATATTGTGATTAGAAGATGGTGTACATTTATTTTTTTGCTTATATAAGTGATTTACTCAATAGGGTATCTTGTGAGATTATTTAACAAAACATATTGTTGCTTATGATCATCTTAGTGGGAACTGCTGTTCTGAATTTCGAGCAACTTTTTAAATTAAAGATGAAATATTAGGCTATGCATAAAGAATATGGATTCAAAATATGTTGGAAAATGTTATTGATTTATATAAACGAACATTTATTCTTATATGGAATATGTCCCTAACTTGTATCGTCTTTGTCACCGTACATCATTACTCTTAGTATCCTTGAGATGTATGTATTTTGAATTCATATTTCTTCTACACACTCTAGTATTTTGTAAAGGAATTCCGGAGGTATCTGTTACATAGTTTAGATATATAGGTTCGTATGAGACGTACAAAAAATGCAATGAATTCGATGAAATATTGTTGGTGATGAAACTCTGAATTTGCAAGAATATTTAGTATATCTTTGTGAATAGGTAGAGCATACTCATTTATCCATATAATGGAGAAAAGTGCAGCTCTCTAGCTCTTTCTACATTTGAGTGAAGTGAAAAATATTCATGACCTTTCTCTTGTTTTGGACAGATAGTAGATCAAAAAATAGTCTTAGTTGATTTTGAATTAGTAATCAATCTAATCGAAAACATGACTTTGTATTTACCATCAAAATCGAAACGTTTCTATCTATCCTTATATCAGATTTCACATTGCCTTTAGTTAGTGTGTAATTACATTGAATGGCTGATGAAATCTTGTAAATGCGCACTTCTATCATCAAATTGCTGTCATTAATATTCTGGAAGTTTCGGATGATTGTTGATGCAACCCATCTGCATCTCTACACAATCCACCAATTATATAAAGATCTCAACGATAATTTTGGATGAATAACTATTTGTTTTGAGTCATGTTAGTTTATTTTTAGACAATTTTATGTGAAAGTCATATGTTATTATTACTTTCTTCTATGTAATAACCCCTTTAAGAAATATATATTTAGTGACACATGAGTTCTTTCTTTCGTATTGTGTAAGATTTATTTCTTTATCATGATAATATACGAAATTCATGCGTCATTCTAGGTGAATTTTTATCTTACAGTAATGAAAAAAAAAATGAATGAATTTGAAAAATTTTTAAGATTATTGTAATGATAATTCAATACATTTTTTTTTTTCGTGTCAATTATATTTTAATTTCATTCTCTTTCGATGATGGCATTAATGTTTACCATGAAATTTAAAAAGAAATCATACTTTCATTCGTTTCTTTTATCGAGGGGTTTAATGTATTCTAAATTTAATAAAATCTTACACTAGATTGTGAAACTATGGGTAGAATATTGAGAAACGAATAACAATGTCTACATATACATATTTGATTTTCTTCTTATAGAGAAAAAGAACGAAAATGATGATAGATTAAAAGTTATTTTTTAGACACATTTTTTATTATTGTGATTTATTTTCTTTTTCTTTCATTTATATTTTATGAAAGTGTCATAATTTATGTGTTTATGAATAACATAAAATAACATCCAATGCTCACAAGATAAACACTTTCATGAGAAAAAAAAAATGCGTAAATGAAACAAAAGAAAAGATAAACTATCGAATCAGCTTGTATTTTCATGTGTCATAAAAAAAAACAGTATGATTCAAGGTCTCTATATTAAAGAGAAAGAAATAGAAAATGAAAGATTGCTCAACAAACTAAACCCGATTGATGCAGTGACAGCACGATGAAAAAGCAAGAACAAAATTCGTGAGTCAGTATATGCTTCTGATTATCAACATATGTGACCATCTAGTAAATACTAAAAACAGCTGCAGTATTTTTTTAGGAGAGCAATAGAAAGGGGAGAGAGAAAGAGAGGGAGAAAAGAAAAAAGTTCTAGTCAACAAAATGCATATGACAATTTTTACCCAATTTGTCTATTATTGAAATAAAAAGAAAAAGAAAAAGAAAAAGAACAGAAAAGGGCTGACATTTTCCCGTATATAAGAGTTGTACTATCAAATATGCAACATCATATCGCATGTTAAAAAGTATATCAATACACTATCATGATCAACAATTTTTACCATCTCTAATCGTCGTGTGCTATTGTAGTTATTTGCTCTGACATCAACAAATTTTCACACGACGATTGTTACTTCATATTAAATTGAAACAAAAGCAGCTAGTAGGTTTTATATCTCGCTCTTATTAAATTATTAATATTTTCGTCATCTATATTGCAGTGCAGTGTATTCTAGCACAAAATCAAACAACACCAGAAAAAACTTTATCAAATCCATGGTTCGGAAAAGGTTTCTGTGAACCTCATCAATATAAATCAGCTCTTGAACGATGTGAAGGAGGATATAGATCATATGAATTAGGCATTAATATTTATGAAGATCTTGTTAAAATCTTAGAAAGTTCTGCAGCAGCTATACGTCAATGGTCAACAGCCAGTCAAAAACATATTTGTCAATCAAAAGAATTTGGTACAACGAAAAAGGCATGGGTTGCTTCTGTAAGAGCAATTGAAAAAATAGCTGAACGAAATGATCATATAGCTAAAAGTATTCAAAATGATGTTATTGGTAAAATAACTACTTATAAATCTGAAAATTATGGTAAATCATTTATTCATGTAAAAAAACTTAAAGAATTTGAAAAAGAATTTAAAAAAACGCAAAAATCATGGTTGGAATTATTAGAGAAAATCAATGATGCAAAACAAACATACCAAGAATACAAAGGCAAATTACAACAAGCTGAAAAGGCTGGAAAAGTTCTTGAATCTGATGCTGGTTCTACTGATGAAGAAAAAGAAAAAGCCAGAACAAGTATTGAAAATCGTAAAAAAAAAGTAGATGCACGTAAAAGTGAATATGAAAAATTAATTGCAGAAATGGGCAGAGTAAAACCAAGTTATGAAGAAAATATGTATAAAATTCTCGAACGTACAGATGAATTTGAACGAAAACGTTTAGAACACTTTAAGACAATCCTTACTGCTCTTCAAAACGCTACATCAATTGAAGAAGATAAATGTCATCCCGGTATGTTCACAGCATTTAAAGACGCAATTGGTATACATAATGTCGATGCTGATATTAAATATTTCAATGACAATTATGGCAGAGGGACAACAACAAAATGGCCTGTTTTTGAAGATCTATAAGAATAATCTCTTTATGTGTATTTGTATTAATGTTAAAAAAGATTAAGTGGCAAGGTATATCAGCAGGAAAATAATCAGGGAAATATTTCTTATGTAAACCTGTAGTTTGACTTTTTGTTTTGTTCGTATTAGAAGGCACTGAAAAAAATCCCAATTAGAAAAAAAAACGAGGAACAGATTAGAATTTTTTTCCTGAGATTTCCTCGGTATATGCCAGGCCTTGCTTTCTTTTTTGTGTATATACATAGAAAACTAAAATATTCAATTTTAACTCAATTATGTTTTTTTTTACTTTTTTATTAATATTTGTAATTCAGAAAAATAAATAAAAATATGAAATTTTTATTCAAAGGTTTAACCAATATATCTACTTTGTTTTATTTATATTAAAAAGAAGAAAAATAACTTAATGTACTCCAATGAATGTTCTGCTAATCACTATATGAAGTATTAACACCAAGTCAGGCACGTACCCAGAAATTTTCTGAGGGGGGGGCGCCCTATCATGGGAAAATAAAAAATTTCATAGGGCAAAAAGTGTCTTCCCGTACCCCCCCCCCACGGGCGTTTTAGCCCTTGAGGGGGAGGCCCAAACCCCATGGGCCCCCCTTCGGTATGTGCCTGCACCAAGTTCTTCAGTCTATCATCCTCTGCTGAATCAATTTAAACAGTGTCCATCATTTCAATCGACTAATAGATTTCTAATAATTAATTATCTGCTTTTTTCATTTGATTCTGTTCTATTTACTCCAATCATTTGATTTGAAACATGGATGCTTCACTTAGTGCAACCAGTTGAATCCAATATTTCTTTAACATCAGATTAAAAGGTACCTGGCCTCAAAATCTAATATTTGGCTAGTGGCAAGCTAAAATTACCTCCTACCGCAAACCAGTAGATTCTTGTAGAAGCCTGAAGATTTCGCTAGTAGACGAGGATTACATCATCATATAAGGAAGTGCCTCATAATTTATGCTTTTTTCCCGCAAATCAGATGGAATTTATATTTATTTGGATTTGTACAAGTGATTTAGGGCTTGGAATTTCTTTTTATTGACATTTGTACATCGAATAAATGTTTATTCCCACAATGTTATGGGTATTTTCATATTACAAAAATTATTGTAAGAGTAAAAAGGAATTATCAAAATTACAATATGGTATTTTTTTTCTACCATGACTTGCGCAATAACAACAACCAATGAAATTTTTCTTGTATTACTATGAAATAATTATCATTTAATACTTCATTCCTAGAAATAACATATACCGTTGCAAGAATCGATTTTTCAACTGTTTTTTATATCTTTTATTAATCGCTTCTACAGAGAAACATTCTTATATGTTCAATCAATTAATATAGCAATAACAACAACTTCTTTTTTGTGCCACATGTTTACAAGAATTGATTCGAAAACTATACCATCGATTTGTTTGAATAAAAAGAAATACAATTTTTATTTTTTATTTCATTATTTTATTCAAAAAAAAAAAAGAATGTATCAGATAGCAGTCACTATTTAAAAAAAAAAAGTAGAATAGGAAGAAAGCGACAATGTACATACAGCAATATATATTTAAATAAATACTAATGGAATTAGTCAATGTATTGAATAAAACAATTCTTTTTTTTTTCGTTACATATAAACATGTCTACTAAACCAAAACGAACGACTACTGGCGCTAAAGATGTTTCTAATAATAATGCACCTTATTATCCTTCTACACAATATGGATATACCTTACCACCGTATGATAATTCACAATATATTGATCCTTATATGTATTCTCCACCTTCATATAATAATTCAGATTTTCTTTACTATCCAGTAGATAAATATGGTCATATAGTAGGACCGGCTACAAATTTTCCTCCTATTGTCAATCAACCGCAATCAAGATATAATCCATATTCTAATTCTATGTCCAATATATCAACTTATGGATCTTATGTACATCCTCCAACAAGAGAACGAATGGTATATGATGATTACTATTCTCCTCGTCATACACATCTTCATCATAGTTATGAAACATCAAGACGTGAAACTTTACCACCAATACATGTATTAATCTTTCTTTTTTTTGTTTTTAATCAAAGATAAAAATTTTCTTTTTTTTTTTATAGCCATTGGCTACGACTCGTCCTATTTCATCATATGATGATTATGAACATCCACAATTTATTGTTAATGATCTGACTGGACGTGATTCATCATCACCAAGATTATCTCAAAGAACTGCTGTAGAAAAAATTCGTCATTATGATAAACTACGAAAAAGTTATTATTAATAATTAATTTTATTATTTATTCTTGCTTTTTATATTTAAGTGTCAGATATCGATAATAATATCGCATAATATTTCTCATTAACGTTGCCATATTTATCGAGACAGTATGACATCGTTTTTCACGTCTTCCTATAATTTGAGAAATATAAGAAAAATAATAATAAAATGAAATATGACAATACCTCTTGTATATATATGTATATATATATTAAATGTAAGAAAAAAGAAATAGGCAAATAATTATGGGTTATAGGCAAACATACACACATATATTGACAAAATAAAACTGTTCTTGACCACAAGAAAGAAAAGAAAAGAAATATGAGTAAATATATAATCAATAAAATTTAATTTTCATTTATAAATTATTGATATTTAAATAATATGTTTAGTTTTATAGATTTTTTTGTATTAAAATATTTATTCTTCTTCTTCTCCAGCTGGTTCAGCGGCTGGAGCTGCTTCCGTTGTTGTTGTTGTTGTAGGATGAGCACCACCACCAGGTTGTTTATTAAATTTTGTTTCTAATTGTTTACGATTTCGTTCATGAGGATGAAGTTTATCTTGATAACAACCTGATAGACAACAAAAAAAATTTTAAAAAAGAATTTCTTTTTTGTATCTTACTTTTGCAATAAATATCTTGAGAAAAGTCCTTATATGAAACCAAAGTCAAAATACTATTACCTTTAATAAAAGAAAAAAAAAGATAAATAATAAAAAAAAAAATATTTAATAGAATGAACTTACATGTTTTACATTTAAAACAACCTTTATGCCATGAAGCACTACATGCAGCAAGTTTTTCTGCTGGATAAACAGTTTTTTGACAACGAGGACATTTTTCACCACCACCTCCCCATTGTGGCATGATTTCTTTTAAATAATTGAAAAAAATTAATGAAGATAAAGAAGATCTAAAAAATAAAAAAAAAATATATATATATACCAATTAAATTGTTTATTTTGATCATTAGATCAATTGTTCATCTTAATAACTATTTATTCTCATTGATGCATCTTAAAAATAAACAAGACATTTTCTTCTAGATGTTAAGTATCTAGAATAATAGTGGATAAAAATGATCGGAAACTCGTCTCAACGATTGAGTTATGTATGCAATCGCATTCTATCAAACAACGTCATTCGTATAAGTAGAAAGAAAAAAATGCAGTAGCAACAAGATTATCTTCTATTACTATCGCTTGTACATATACGATGTTTGAGATCAGCAAATGAAAGAGAAAGAGAAAGAGAGAGAGAGAAAAGAAAAATGAGGATGTCTTTAACTAGTCAGCTTTGCTGATAGAGTTGTTATTTGTCGTTGTCGTTTTTCATACACATCCTAACACAGAAAATCTTTTTTTCTCTCTCTCTCTTGTTCTGTGATTCATTCATTGAATAAACAAGAACGTTGTTGCTGTTAGTCTGTGATGATGATGATGATGATAATAATGATGATCTATCTTTCTCGCTCTATATCTCATCAATCGAGCAAAGAAAAGGTGGAGCAGTACAATAAGCAAACGATATGCTGTCAATTTATGACGCCATTTCTATATTTTTGTTTGCTCTATCCTATCTGTATTACGTCAATAAAAACAACAATGATGGTATAATCTACTATAGTAATAACCTATTGAGTCGTTATAAGCATTCGTTAGCTACTACAATGATGTGTTTGTTTTATAGTGGAGTGAAGAAAGAAAAATGAAGCAAAGATCATTATGTTATTATCACTTCTTAAGACAAGAGGTAACAAGCAAATATTTCTCTGTTATTTTCGGATAGTTGTACTATACAGACATTTATCGATGTATGTTAACCTTGGAAAAAAAATAAGAAATTGCTTTGATCGACAAAAGATGGGTTATATTATATGAAAGAAAAGCCAAAAAAAAAAAAGAATTTTCTACTCTAGTAAAATTGCTGATATTAATCATGAGTATAGAGAAAAATGAAGAGAGAAAGAGAGAGAGAGAACTTTCTACCAATATTATTAACAACAACAACAAATTCAAGCAATCGCCTACGTATTAGCACTTAGCGTATTGACAAAGATTTCTTCCATGTTATTCTAGTATCTGTGTGTGTGTGCACTATGAGAATATCTATCTAAAGAACTTTCTCATCGAAGTTTTTTTCTTCCATAGCTATCAATCAAATAAAGGAAAAGTTTTTCGTACATATTGACTATGTTTTGAAAGGATCCGAGATGGTATATGTGATAGATTGGACAATAATGAAATGTTATCTTTATTGTCGTCATCTTCTAGTCAAAGTAGATGAATGTATATACACGTACAACGAATTATTTTATTTACTTTACTCATAGGATTTGAAAAAAAAATTAGTCTTTTGTGGAATCTATAAAAAAAAAAAAAAAACTCTCTTTCAAGTTTTTCTTATGATGTAATTTCTCGAATATTATCAAATGATATATGGAAGAAACAAAAATATTGCTTATATACGTGCTCTTTTGGAAAATTCTATTGCATTAATATCTGACGTATATAATGTTTGCATAGAGAAAATGAGTATGATACTTATCGAGATACTAGAACTACTAACTTGAAAGAAAGATATATTTTGTTTTATAATGATTAATTGATAATAATCTTATGAAGTATTTTTAGGAATTCTTTTCTTGTCTTATTTGATTTGATTATTAAATATTTTATATTGTTTCACTTGAAATTGAATGTTTTAAAAGTAACTATGTATGAAAATAAAACTCAATGTTAAAATAACAATAGTTTTCATTTTCAAAAAAAAATTTTACAACGATCTGTTAGTTTGTATTGATGATGAATTACAAAAGTATTCATAACGAGAAATATCATCGTTAGCTTAAAAAAAACGAACGGTAATCTTTGACAAGTTATTAATGAATATTACTCGATGACTCTTGAATGTTTGAATAAGTAACAGGATACATGTTTTTTGTAATATCAATTCAAGATTGAATAAAAAATTACATTGAAAATTAATTTTAAGATAATTTTATATTTTTCTTTAGTTAATTTATCTATTTTGATTGAATAAAATATTTAGAAAGTTGTTATTATCGACTTTAGAAAAAAAAAACGTTTGTTATTTGATTCTTTATATTTTATTTGAATAAATAACATTTGATATTTCACACAATGAGTATGTTTTTATTTATCGTATATTGCATATATTATTTTTGTTGCTTAGATGTTGATGAAGATGATATTTTATTGTTATTGAGTCGATCGTTTAAAAATAACCCCGAAAAAAGTTTCATCATTGAATATTAAATTAAGTGAATAAGCATTTTTATTATTATTTTGACTATTTCCCCTTTTCTTTTTTTCTATTAACCGATCATATTGATTTCCAAAAGATCGATCACTCGATTTTTCCTCCTATCAAAACTCTTTTTATACTTTTTAAGTTGTTGAAAGTGTTATACGTGACAAAAGTAAAAAAAAATCGAAAGAGAGAGAAAGAAGAGAAAGGAGAAGAAAAAAAAATTGACGATTGATGGAGTTTTTACTGCCGCTCAAACAAGTGAATAAGTGATTGAATTTTCATACCGTTGTCGTCACAACAAAAAACAGACAAAAGTAGTAATACGATAAATGTGACCATGTGTAATTTGATGCTGTGTAATTGAAAGAAAAAATATCAAAGGGAAAAAAGGCGTATTTATCTTTATATATATATATATATATATATATATATATATACATATCAATATTACGAATAACAACAACAACAATACCATAAAATGGTCCATTACGGTAAACATATTATTGATCATGAAACTGGATTGTGTGAAATATGTGATCGTGGTGCCATACATGATTTTCGTCAAGGAAAACGTCCAGGAAGACAATTTTTATATTCAAATCAAGATGGAAAATTTACTTATCGTCCTAATGATGATGATACGCAGTATGATGATGAACCAACACCACGTTATGTTCGTAAACCTCTTTATCCTGAACCACCACCACCACCACCTGCTCGAACACGTCCAGTAGTACATGAAGAACCAAGAGTTCAGAAAAAAGTTCGTCAACATAATTATTCACCATATGATGATACTCAACAATCTCGTCCAACAACATTTTATTATGTTGATAATTCAGGTCAAATGCATCCAAGAAATGAAGGACCACCAGATGAACCACGTCAACGTTATCTTGTTCAAAATCCTCCAACATCAACAACACGTCCAGCACGTGTTACACAACGACGTGCACAAACACCACCACCAGTAAATGAATCTTGGCGTTCACGTCCAAAACGACAAGTTAATTCCGATACAGGAATTGTTGAACGACAACATCAAATAAAATCTCATGATCCTTATTTTTATGATTCACCAAGAAAAATTGAAATGTATCATATTGTAGCACCATATGAGAGTAATCGAAATCCACCAACTTCTCTTGCTTATACATCACATGATAATATTAATAATACTCCATCACCTAGAAGAACGTATGTATTAGAATCAAATAGAAAACAACGTCAACTTGAACCTATTGAACGAAAACATTATCCTGAACCTGAACCACCTGTTGCAAAAAAAGTTTATAAAAAATTATCTCCAAGAAGATATGAACCTCCACAAGAAGAATATATTTCAAATGGAAATCATCCACGACCTGTACGAAAAATTGAAAAAATTTATCCAACACCAAAACATTATGAATCATCACCACAATTAACAGATCGATATGCTAAAAGTCCTAGAATAAATATGCGTCCATCTATTTATCATATACAATCTGTTAATGAATACTAAATAATTTCTGTTTCATATTGCACTTTTATTTTTTTTCATCGTTTATTATTGATTTAAATAATACAGAAATTATGTAAATAAAAAGGAAAAATATTTTCTTTTACCGCACTCTTTCAAATATTCAAGTTGAAAGCTGTGAAAAGAGAAATTTTCTTTTATTATAATATTAAGTAGAATAAAAATACGTAAGAATTTTCATAGGTTTCTTATAACCTTAAAATTAATAAAAACAAATTTTTTCTCACAATCAAATAAAAATTGAAGACTAAATAGTATTGTTTAATTGTAAAATAATCAGTTTAAAATATTGAATTTATTGAAGAAGAGAAAAACAATATAAGGATTTGTTCTATATTATATATATATATATATAAATGTCAGCATCCAAGCTAAAATTGTGTCTAATACTTCGATTTGACTTAGGGGAATCTTGTATCCAAGAATGTATGCTTCCTATGTTAGATCGTAGAAAATATTTTAACTAATATTCGAAATAGTCTTGAAATCAACCTCATGTTAGTAGGTTCTAATAAAGCTATGGTATCTTAATTAATGATAACCATTAGTTGATTATATGAATTTAAATCCGTCAAGTGATGAACAATTTTTTATATAAGATTTACTTCTATGAAAATCTGTCCATCACTGCTTTCGATGATGAATGTAGTAATCCAGATTGAACATCGATTTCGAGGCTAATTCAAGTTATAATAAAAAATTTTTTTCCTGATTCGAGAATGAATGGTGACATAGATATATATTCTCATTGTAATTCTATAAATTTAACTTTGATAAGATAAGAGCCTGGTTCAATATAATCATAGAAACAAATAACAATATGTTACTAAAAATCAAATACTATTCTCTTACCTTCGTATTAAATATACTTGTTTCTAAGAGAATTGATGTCTACGATTAGTTTCAATAGAATATTAACATTATTCGACATAAAAAAAAAACTTACATTTCTTTCATAATATAATACGAAAATCTATTAATCATCAACATTTACAGGAATAATGATTTGAAAATAAAAAAAGACTTTTCAACTTTTATCAAGGGAAATCTGTACTCTATAATAATAATAAACACAATTGCATGACAGACATTCGTTCAAGGAATAAAAAAAAAAGAGATCGATGATTGAAAATCATGAATAAACACAACGATAGAAGAAAGAGAAAAATAAAAATTCAATCATGTGAATTTTTATTATCGTTACTTTTCGATATACTATCAAATTGATTTAATCAAATATTTTGTATTATTTATCGATCATTCTTATCTATTACTATGATTAAAAGTAAAAATTAAAAATATATCTATCGTCTTTATTTTAAAAAGACTCTTTGAAACACAAATTTTTTTAATTAAATCGAACAATTAAATAAATGAAAAAAAAATTCGATCAGTTAAGATAAGTTTTTACTATTTAATTCATTCAAAAGATATTGCGTTTTATCAAATGTTAACTAAATACACTTATGTATTATAATTCATGTTTAAAAAAAAGAAGAGCTTAGCAAGTATTGGATTACATCATCATTTGTATTGTTCTTAGCATTCTCAATATGAATTGTTAAACATATATTTATATTAATCCTCTTCATGATGGTAATATTTTACAAAAAAAATATGCATAAATACATCATTAAATTCTTCTCTTACATAGATTATGTTATTCAATATCAGATTATTTTCATCATTAAACTTTTGTTGTTTATAATAGTATAGATCATAGTGAAACTGAAGGTAATGATTAAACTCAAAAGTTAAATGTTAAACATGATCATAAGATTACTTTTGTAATGATGATTAACAAATACAATAAATAGTATTGATTGCTTTGACTAGTTTTTATCTTATCGATATAATTTAACTGATAAGTGAATTGTTCCGTCTAGACATATATCGATATGAGAGAACTGTCAATAGTAAAAAGAAAAATTGACAATCTTTAAAGTGATTATACTATTCATGTTTCATTCGATTTAAAATTTATAATTATGTCGTCAATGAATTTCAATTGTTTTATATGATAATGTGTATATATTTACATAAAATATGTAGATTCTTTTAAATATTCATAATGACAATTTTCATTGACTATTATTATTGTCCATTGAATGAAATCAAAAGAGAGAAATGATCAAATTTACACACGTAGTTATAATTCTCAAATTCACTTTTAAATTGTGCAGTTTTCGTTGTCACATGTCACGTCTTTCTCTTGTGCATATTCTCTCTTGCATAATCGATATATAAAAAAAAAAACTTAATATCACGGTCAATTATTAGCTCAGTGAGCGATGGCGACCGAGAGGCATTACATCTTTCTATTTTATTGAACTTTAATAGTTATGCGCTCTCACATATATATATATATATAAATTTAGCACCGTATTGCATAGAGAAGAGAAGCACCATCATGAAAAGAGAAAATGAGGGTGAAGTAGGTTCATAAACTTCAATATGTCTATGCGTATCATTATTTAAAATAAAGTATATCTCGACGCATTTGAAACAGAATAATAAGAATTGTTAATCCTGGCACAAGTAAAAAAACAGCAGATATTATACCAATACGTCGTTTACTTGAGTACATAGCGTCCTGTAATGCTGTAATGCAATTTGTTCCTGTACAATTATAAGTTGTACGAACTGATGTCCATACAGATGCTGATGTTTGTGCAACATCATTTTCAAGAGTAGGTTGAAGTCGATCATAACAAGCAAAACCTGAAGCAACAGCACCTGATAATATAGCCATATAAAGTGAAAGTAGAGCAAGAGCAACGATTAAATAACGCCAACGACGTCGGATTATGCCAATTATACCTAATATGATGGGTATTGCTACTATACCACTACCGATTATGAGAAGAATATGAGCTAAAAAAAGAAATTTATATATAGATTTTTATAGCTAAATTCTTTACATACGTGCATAAATGGAAAAATAAGCTTGTCTATTAAAAGCAGCATTAAGATTAATAATAGTTCCATATAATGGTGGTTGAAGAAGAAATCCTATACCTAGACCAATGCCTAGAAGACTTTGTAAAGTAAGAAGTATAAAAAGAATAAGTCCAATCAATTGGATCGAATCCAACGGTCCACATGGGAAATTCATAGTCACACGTGAAGACCGCTGCTTATCAATACATTATACCATCATAAATCTAAAAATAAATCTACTAATCATATTTATATATATATAGAAATCAAATCTTTCTATATGCTAAATATACATTACTATTCTCTTTCTCATTCAAATGTTTTAAAGAGAACGGAAATATAACTAAACACATTAATTAGTTTGTTGCATGACAAAATAGACGATTTACCTAACTGACATGGAAATACTTCTATGTTCATATATACATTGAACATATGTCACGCATTTAGAAGAAAAAAAGAAAGAAAGAAAGAGAATAGATGAAGCTAATTTAATAATAAATCTTATTGATAATTTCCGACTGACTCTCTTAAGATATTCCTATTCTTTCTCACTTAGACAACCGAGATCACACCAATGCCATCGATGACTGTTAACGATTGAAAATGAATAATGAATAAATAAAAATAAAAATAGAAAAAGAAAAAGGCGAATAGTAAGAAAAGAAAAGAAAAAAAAGACGATGTTGGTGAAGTAGTGATTTGAATGTGTACTATGTTACGAAGTTGGGACGATGAAGAAGACGGAGAGAAAAAAAAGAAAGAAAAATCTTGTTTTATATGTTGCCCTTCTCTTCTTTCTATTTATGTCTCGATAGATTGATGACTGAAATTTCAAGAACAACACAACATTTGCCACCAGTACTATAATCAAACACATCAAAATCGAAAAGTTCAAATTTAATAGTCAATTCAGTTATTTCACTTAAGATTGTTAGATGATAATAATAATGAAAACGACAAATATATATATATATATATATTTATATGCAATGCAGCAATGTCTAAAATGATGTTCAAGGTCTTTATTTTTATGCAATTGAAATTATGACCTTGGTTTGTAGGTTATCCTGCGAATAGATGTCATTGAATTGTAAAACGAACAAATTTGATTGATGAATACTTATTATGAAATAGATACATTGAAATAATTTTATATTTTTAATGAAAAATTTTTTAATTCCAATTAAATTCATCATTTTTTTAAATACGTAATTATCATATTGAACCTTCAAATAAATGCAAATATGTTTTATATTTCAGCATAATATTTGTACATATACTTGCAATTTTATTTGCTTATTGAACATCTATACAATTATTTGGCTTCACTAACAATTATACCGGAGGCATATAGACAGTCATTAAAAAGTATATTTATTTAGGTGGACTAGTGTTTGTAATAAGTGTGAAATCAAATTTAGATCTCCTTTAGTGATTATAAAACCATTGGATAATTTTGTGTTAGAAATAATAATAGTATTTTTCTTATCTATACATAAAAATATATTTTATTTAATTGCATGTCGAAAATAATATAAATTACAAAGCAAGAAACTGTTTGACATAAATATTTATATAAATGACCGATTTATTTAGAAATGTAAAAGTATTGTTCTTAGTAACACTTATATCACATGTAATGTAAAAAGATGATATGATAATGATAACAAAAAAGAAAAAAGATAAACAATTGCCTTGCCTGCCTATTTTAAATAGCTGCGCATATCTTCAACATCAACTAAATTCGCTCATAGATAAATAAATATTATCACTGTATTGCAAACATAAACATGGTAGGAAGATGTTTTTTCTCATTATAAAACTGTTTTTATATTAAAATAAAAATATTAGGTTGAAATAGACTTAAGGACCGTCCCACAATCACCTCAAACATTACGTGATAATGTACTTCGCATTATTGTTAGTTATGTGGGGTGGTTAACAATGTATTTTTTTATGGGATGGCTTTCAAAACTTTTAATACCTAAAGTTCGGTAAATTTAGTTTCATATTATATTTTCAAAATTTTTCATAAATATTTTTTAAATTATTTTCTATAAAATAGAACATTGAAATCAAA
This sequence comes from Macrotrachela quadricornifera, assembly GCA_022393335.1. Classification (NCBI taxonomy): domain Eukaryota; kingdom Metazoa; phylum Rotifera; class Eurotatoria; order Philodinida; family Philodinidae; genus Macrotrachela; species Macrotrachela quadricornifera. Next base: position 15,704 of record JAJEKB010018808.1, read on the forward strand.
AGAACAAATGTTTTGGCAATTAGCAATGGTTCGAGCAGTATGTGGAATGTTAACATTATGGGGTATGAGAATTTTATTTAAAAATTTTAATTTATATAAAATTTTATTTATATATCTAGCTGGTTATATTACTTTTATTGATGGACGTATTGCACGTGATCATGTAATAGCAAGAACAGATGAATCATGGATATTCATATCTGTTATAACAGGCTTTTTTATATTTGAAGAACTTACCTTAGTTTATTTTGATTTAAAATATCGTACATTCTCAAAAGAATTACATATGCATCATTTTTTTTCATTTATGGGATATTTTCTTGCTGCTTATTATGAACGTGCTCATTATTATGCAATAAAAGCATTTATTCTTGAAGCTAGTACACCATTTTCATGTGTTTGTTGGTGTTTGTTAAAATTAAAACTTGAAAAAACTAAAGTATGGAAAATTAATCAATGGATATTAATTTATGTTTTTCATTTACGTTCTGTTTATGAAATGTGGTGGTGGTATGAAATTTATCATGATTGGAATAATATTAAACAAAATCTTCCATGGGCATATACTATTAATATGTTAATTGGTCTTAGTCTTGTTAGTTTGTGGTTAACACCTTATTGGACATATAAAAAAACAGTTCAATACTTTCATCCAACTGATTGGAATGTAGAAAAAGTAAAAGGAAAAAAAGACGATGAAATAGACAAGACATCATAAAGAAAAATTAGGAATAATATGTGATAACCTTTTTTTTTCTAATATTACATACTTACTTTCTATTTTATTTTATGCTTTATGCTATTACTAATTAATTTTTAATATAATAAAGAATAATTTAATGTAATAAATGTTAGCAATACATTCAACTTTTTTGTTTCATACGATATGAAATCGAGAAGTATCTATTTGGCATGTTGTAGCACATATTGTTAAATATTATTTCGAACTACAGAAAATTTTTCATTCTGAATAGAATTTTTCTTTAATTGAATCATGTTAAACAACCTGAATTCCAATCGAATTCATTCATTTGAGTAATATAAGATGTTAATATAAGTGAGTGATAAAATCAAATCATGTAAGCCATTCTTTTTTTCGTTTCATTATCATACACACAAGAAACATCAATCATACTTACAAGATAAACTTTCCCAGGTGTCAGAACACTTCTGAGTCGGAGTTTAGTGCATTTTATAAGTCTCGGTGAGTTATGTTTATAGTTAAAAGAGTTATGATTCATAGCGTGTTCCTGACGAGATATCTAGATTTTGGTGAATTCCCTCTGAAGGATCCTACTTTCTCAGCACAACTTTATATTCGCATTTATGACATGAAACTTTACTCACATAAAGATTTCAGCTAAACTAGCTTGCAGAAGGAAATTCACTAAAACCTCGATATCTCGTCAAGAACATGCTACGGGCCTAAACTCTTTTATCTATAAACATAATTCACCAAGACTTATATGATGCACTAAACCCCGATTCAAGAAGTGTTCTGACACTTAGAAAGGTTCCCTTGTTAGTTACAATAAATATATAGATGGAAATGTATCAAATAGCTACGCATATAGATTAAAGTATTGCAAATCTTCATATAGTGCGTGAGATGAAATAACTATTCGCCTTAAGATATAAATGAGTAATACGTAGTTGAATGTTTAGCATTTAAAGAGAACATCATTTTTGGTCAGGAGAATAAATAAAAATACTAAAACAAAAGTGCGCCATCGGTCAGTACTGAAATGAGCAGTAACAAATTAAAACATAGTCAGTTTTTTTATATAGAATCATTAATAAAAAGGTCCAAAATTCATCAGTAAAAAATTCAGATTCAGTCCGCAAAAGTAGATTCTAAATAGATGGAAAAGAATCCATTGTACTCGTGACGGAGATTTAACTTTGGCTACTCTCCCTTTTCTTTTCCTTAAAACTTCAATTTCTTCACTTTTGAAATTTTTCTATTCTAATCTAACTTTACTCTGTATGGTTATTTCATAATCTCTTTAACCGATATTTCATTGTCATATTGAGTGATTTGAACTATCTCGGTTTTTAGTCTTAAATAATAACGACGAAATACATTTAAAAGTATTTCATAGAGTAAGAACATAGTTTGCTTACTTTGCTTCCAGTCTGAAAAATATAGGAATTCAACTTATCTCTTTATGCTCGTATCATCTGTTTGTATTTCATTTCTTCTGGCCAACGGTTTGTTTAAATTTTATGAAAACCATGCTGTTTTCGTATGATTATAATCCCGTTTAGACGCTATGTTAATTATCTTTTACATCCTTCACATTATTTCCAAATTTTTCTAGTGAATTAAAACTAAATAACTAATTTTAAAAAATAAAAATTGGTACATACTTTTGATTAATTAAAAAAAATTTCAAAATCTTATCGATGAAAGAAAACGAAATAATCGAGCGAAAATAATGTTATTTTAATTTATTCTTTGTAGATAAAATAACGGATTTTAGTTCAGTATCTTCGCTTTTCTTTTACAGATCTTAAGAATAAGCAGGATAACTGCAGAAACAGAAAATATTTATCAATCAACACAAAGATTTTGTCTGTCTGAACACTACCATCATATCCATTCGCAGATTTTCATCGTCACTGACCAAGAGATTGTGATTTATTTTCTATTTATTATAAATACTATTGAGGTGATAACCCTGGGTGAACTTTTTCGAAATGAGAAAGTTATATTATACAACGATAAAATAGAATGAACATCGAATCCATTTAACTTCGAAAAAGGCTTTCAAATGAACTTATATGAAACATTGACAGGATAAAAAAAGAAGATCGTTCTGTAGTACACGACAGGGCAAGTCAGAGCATTAGGGCAACGTGTCAGTCCCGTCTTGATGACGACTTCTGCTTGTCACCTCCAATTTCATATATTGCAATAAATTCATTTTCGTCATCGTATAAAAGACGAATACTTGTTGGACACTATTTTCCACGTCGTTTTACTTCATTACTTATCTCATCACTCCGCTTTCTATTGACTAGTTCTTTTTTTAATAAATTTTACTCCATATTCTACCTTCTTTCATTGTTCTGCGTGCAAATGGGAACCTATTTCCGTCTATTATATATTGTTTATTTTTCAATTCTTTACTATTTCTAGAAGACTGAAACTTTATGTCATTGTCACTTTCGGTATCATAGATATATTGCACTACATATTATCATTAATTCATTTATATAAATGACGAATTTCATATTGTAAAATTCAAAATAATCCTATTTATACAAACATATGATTCAATGTTACCCTTTGCATATAAAGTTGGCTTTTAATTTTCATAAATTATTACTCATTCAGTACAATTATTTCTAATTTTAATTATTCCACATTATACATATTTACACAGTTAGTTTTCGATACAATTTTATAAGGAGGATAAATATGTACACATTCAACCTTATTTTAAATGTAACACTCACAATGCATACATAGAGTATCAGTATAACTATATTATAATCCTTGTGGAATAGATCATAGAGATGAATAAAATATTTCAAATTTACTTTGTGATCTTCCACAAAAACAGTATCTAATAATCCATAAACGTTTTGAACCATCTCGCATCTTTAAAATTCATAAGAAAGTGTTGCTCTGGCAGGTTAATGTTGCCATCAACCCGCACATTTTCGTCATCGCAACAAGTTTATGATCAGATTTGATCATTTACCTCTTGGTAAGTTGTAATAAGCAACTATTTTACTAAATCTGCGGTGCACGACATTTGCTTGTCTCTATTCATGTCCCATTACTTGAAAAAAATAAGTACTGGAATGTGTAAAGACAGTCTAGATGTCGTGCACTTCACATTCGTTGAAAAGATTGCTTATTACAACTTTATACCAAGAGGTAAATGATCTCATTTGATCAA
>JAJEKB010018809.1:0-25773 GCA_022393335.1 Macrotrachela quadricornifera
ATTGCTAAAACGATTTATCCATCAACTATTAATGATCTTATTGCTTCATTTCATTTACTTATTGCATCTTTTCAATTTGTTTATATTAATTGTAAAAAATCAAAATTATTTCATTTAATTAAAGGTAACAATTTTTTTTCCTTGATTTTATATTAAATAGAAAAAAGATTATAAATAAAAATTTAAACATATTATTTTATATATGTGTTAAATATTTTTATATTCAATTTGTTAAAATCTATGTTTATATCATATTAGATTATCAATATAGATATATATGTTAATCAATTTTAACACATATATGAGAAATAAATATCTTTAAACAAAAATCATCGACATTTTAAGGTGTTAAGATTTTATCATATAAGTAAATATTCAATTAGAAATAATATTATTTCAGGGCGTGTCGGTTAGGATTTTTTGTATGAAATGAAAGTGAGTGAAATATGGGGTTTAGTCATACTATGCAAAATTTTCAATATCAAACATAAAAAACTTGAAGAAATTTTTTTTGCAGTAAATAAATAACATGGCAGCAATTGAAAAATCGAATAATGAGTTTTTATCGGATATTTCGAAACGCCTGAGACAGGTTAATTTTATTGAAAATTCTAAGCGGTACACCCTGGAAACTATTTAATAAGTAAACCCATCATATCAGAAACGAACTTTGTTATTTTTCCATATTTCCTGATCGTAAATCATCTCAAAGACTCTATAAATGTATATTATACAAAATCTTTCTAGGTACATGTTTCAATGAATTAAATATATGTGATGATGATGAAATAATAATTGATAAATTATGTACAATGTATGGATGTTCAAGTGAAATGAGTCGAACTATATATGAAGAACATTTAAAAAATGAATTATTTAAACGTTTTAATAAAACTGATGAATTATTAAATGATAGAAATTATTTTGAAACAATACGTGATATTAATCGTCAATATGATGAAATTGTATTGACTAATTGTATTATTGATGAAAGAATTTTTTTAGAAAATAATATACAATTAAATGATTTAGTTAATTCATTAAATGAAAATCGTTATTCAAAATCAATAGATAATCGTACACCATTAACAGCTAATCAACATTTAACATTTCAACAAATAAATAATTCTATTGAAACTTTAACACCTATATCACAAGCTAATCAATTAATACATTTATTATATTCTATTATTGGACAACAACAATCAAAACCAAATATTCAACTTATACAAATTATTGGACAACAAACTTTTATAGGTTTGATTTATTTAACATGTGCTTTTTTTTGACCTTTGATATTGACACACGAAGAGCTTGGTGTAATATAGACGATAGTAGGAATCTTTCTACTACTATCCGAATGAAATATGAGTATATTCGAGTCGCAGGATTTCCTGAGTAATACTATCGAGTATTTGCATAGTTATTTTGAATTACATAAGACATAATTGAGAAAAAAGAAAATTTTTTTTTGTTTAATAAATAAATAAATAAATTTAGATGATCTTATTGAACGTATAAATGAATGGGAAAAATTATTTATTAAATCATATGATACAAATGATATAAATCCATCTGGTGCATGTAAATCTCGTTTTGATTTATCATTAAAATTATTTTATAATGCACTTGAAAATATATTACTTATTGAAAAAAAACGTTTAACAAATAATAATATTGATCATCAACAAATTCAACAATCATTTCAGTAAGAATATTATTTTTTTTATAAAATAAAATAAATAAATTTATTTATTTAGTAAATTAATATTAAATAATGAATTTATAAAATCTCTTCTTGGTTTATGTATATTATTAGTATTATATGCACATTTAGATAAATATCATGATTTTAATTGGATATTAAATACATATTCATTACATGGTTATTCATTTTTAAAAATCATACAAATTTATTTAAAAACATCAAAAGAATTAACTAAATCTCGTTCATTTATTAAGTATATATCATCAATTGAAGAAACAATTGTTTCATCAATGGCATTTGATAATAATTCATCATTATGGAATGATATACAATCAAAAGGTATATTATCATATGAACAAATATATAATATTGAATTAAAACAATATAATCATTTATCATCACCACATAAAACACCAAATAATTTAACTGGAATGTATCTTCAATCACCAAATATAAATAATGTATCAAGAAAATTATTTCAAACAACAACAACAACAACAACAAATCATCAATCAAATGTAATATATTTTTTGTTTCAGTTTGAAAATCTTACTCAAATATTATAGATCAGTCGAAATACTATTCGATACGTTTTTCTTTTTAATGATGTATCTATTTTGTTCTTATCGAATATTCATCTTCAATAGGGACAAAACCTGAAGATCCATTCTCAGATTCACAGTAGGATTCTTGCTGACAATCAGAGATGTCCATCGCGGCGATGGCGATGGCGGCAGCGGCAGAGGCGCGGGTAGCTTTCTTTGATTATCATCGCGGCGCGGTAGCGGTAGATTCTCAACCGTGATGGACATCTCTGCTGACAATATCAAGTCATTTCCGAGCAGCTCCTATGAGTATCTTTATAGGATAGACCTTATTTAAACTTTAACTTAACAGACACTCTGACTGAAGATAGGATTCGATTCTAGTATTTAGACTGATTAATTTCATATATATTATTTAATAGAACTGTTTATCAATAATTCGAAGTCGATCTGATCCAATAGTTGAAAATGTAAATAAAAATATTGTTAAATTATCTCCATATACAATGTTTTATCGTAAATTATATGAATTAGTATTATCACGTCTTGATGTATTATGTCTTCGTTTATATGGATGTGAATCAAATCAATTTGAAAAAATTGTTTGGAATTTATTTTTATATTTATTTAAAACATATACAGATTTATTATTTCGTTCAAGAGATTTAGATCAAATATTATTATCATGTATTTATTATTCAGCTAATTCAAATTTATTTAATAATCAAAATGAAGAATTAACATGGACAAAATTAATACAATCATATAAATCAATGCCGAATTCAAAATTAAAAACACTTCGAAGTGTTTTTATTCGTTCAATAAATCAAAATGAAATTCTTCATAATGATCAACAATTTAATAAAGATAAAAATCCATGTTTAACACCATCAAAACCAGCTGGAACAATTCATATAATTGATGGTTTAATATTTGGTGATATAACAAGTTTTTATAAAGAAATTTTTTTAAAAATTCCAAATCTTGATAAAAATCTTCAATTATATTTTGATACAAATCAATTAATTGATCTTCCAATAAGAAATAAAATCAATCATAATCAAATTGAACATAATATATCAATTAATATTGGTCAAAATATATTTGTTGATTATTCATCAAATAGAATTAAAACAAATTTATTTAATTCATCAAATCAACAAAATAATTCAAATTTAAATAATGCAAATATAAATTCTTCATCCAATATTTTATCATCATCAATTCAAGCAGGTTAGAGAATACATTAAAAAATTCATTTTTTTTTAAAATTCGATTTTAATTTATTATATTAAGGTGCAAATAATACAGTTCGAACAACTCGAACTCGAACTGAAGATGGAAAATTTTTAACAACAATATCAACAATATCAAAATTAAATAATTTAAATGAAAAAGAAGATAATATTTTAATAAATAAAAATGAAAGAAATATATTATTTGGACAATCATCAAATAATTCAATTAAACGAACATTATCAGATGATTCAAATTCAAATTGTTTAACAAGTTTAACAAAAAAAGTTTTACAAATTGAAAATGATCGACAATTATTTCAACAATATTAACTTTCGTCTTTTTTTTTTCTTTATAATCATTTATGTATACAAAAAAACAAACAAACAATTTCATTTTTGTTCTATTATATCTGTAAACAATTATTTGTTATTGTTATATTTACTTGAAATACATTTATTCGATTGCTTTTTCTTTTTCATATTTCGATTTTATTAAAAAAAAAACAAAATCCTCGGAAATTCAATTTATATAACAATATATTTTTTTTTCTCAACAAATTTCATCGTATTGAATTTTGATAATTGACAAAAGTTATGTTTTTCTAGAACTTTCGATTGTAATCAGGAAGAATATTTTAAAAAAAAAATCTTAACCAAAAGAAATTATACTTTCAGCAATTATTTTATTTAGTAAAATTTGATCGATAGATGATTCTCGATGAAAAGCATGTTTATTTTCAAATTGGCTACGCCTTATATAGACGTAGGATATCTTAGTTCCCGATTCGCCTAGAGAATGGACCAAGATAGAATTCGACGAGCTCTATCGAATGGACACATTATTTTGTTCATTTGACCCTATTATCGTGGAGAAACTACCGAAATATCAGTAAAGGAATGGTGAAATCGTTAATTTAATGAATCTATTGTATTTTTATCTTTTCTTTATTCATTCGAATGTCGCTTACGGTGATATCTATGATGTAGTTGATGATTTTAAGATGTATGATAAATATATCTGATATTCATTAAAAGAATTCAGCATGCGGGTGAGGATGGACAGTAGTTCCAAAACGGAATTCCGGTAATTAGGTAGAAGTCGAATTGGATGGAATTTCTTGAACTAACTCAGGTCGAACAATCTGGTAAGAAAACAGTCGGATCCGGGCTATTCTGGAGTTTTCATGGAAGCAGTATTCTACGCCGGAATTCTCCGATTTTTTCTGTCTATTTCCGATCGGAATCGAATAGCAACTAAACGGGAAAATTTTCAAGAATTTCTTTTGGATTACGGCATATGGGTACGCAAACGGAAACAATGAAATTCGGTGTGATTTCAATGTATTTTCTCCATATGGTTTTTGATCAGTGTGTTCCACATAAATCCGCTTAATTCTTGACTCGGAAATTCATCGAACATAGTCGTACTCATTTTCTCTCTGACTCCTGATAAAGTTTCCCGTAATAAACCAAACAAAAAGATGCCAATAGATTTAAAATTCATTGAAATAATAAACTTTAGAAAAAACAATTTTTTCAGCCTTTCTTATAATACAGAACCTACAATCCAATTGAAATCGCGTGGATTATTTTACGTCAAGATTCGAATATTTCGATGCAGGATTCGCTCAAGAAGTCGACTAAAAGGAATAAACGATGAATCAAGATGGATCTCGACATGATCTCTATCGAATGAACACCTTTTCAGCTTGATTCGGTGCAAGCATTTTGGTTGCAATCCTTAATTAATGATTTATTAATTAATTATTTTATTAAAAATGAGCAAGAATCGTTTAGAAAATGAACCAAAAAACTAATAAATGCTGGCTCATGATAGATTTTTGAGTTTTTTGGTAGTATAGAAAGGTCGAAGATAAAATCTAATTAGCGGGTCGGATAGAGATCGACGAGCTCTATTTTGGTCCACTGTTTTTTTTAGTCGGTCCATTTCCTGGACGAATCCTACATCGAAATACTCGAATCCTTACGTAAACTTGTGAAGAGATGAAATGGATAGTGTGTAATGAGTTCGAGTTCATAATTTTTAACTATTCAAAGAAAAGAACTTTGACTGTATCGCGTCAATAGACAATACCAAGGATACGAAGTGCGCTGTTTGAAATTGTAATTCGTTCACTAGAAATCTATCAACTCGAAATTTGTGTCTGACATCATATAATCTATTTTATTTCTCAACAAGTTATCCAAAAACAAATGAATAGAAACTACATCTATAATTCACAAGAATTGATATAGATTTAAGGTGCATTGAAAACTTTAGTTGATAAAGTTTATAAATGTACTAAATGGAAGAAAGAAGAAAATAATGATAAGATTAAGAATCTCGAACTACTATTTTCTTTCATTCATTTCTTTCTCCATTACAATGCTTTTTATCTTATATAAATTCATCTATTCTTCCTCATGCTTTATTTTAACAATCATTTACAAATCAAAATATATTTATCAGAGAAAAATAGTCTTTCATAGATTTAGTAATTTCATGTGTACCACATAGAGATAAAGAATGCAGTTTTGTGAAATTTTCAGTAACTCTTTTCATTGTTTTATATTTGACGATAAGATGAACATGATTTGGCAGACATATTTTCGTATCAAAAATAAAAATTGTTCGATATAATCATCATGATCTCTAATGAGATTGAGGCGAATCAGATAAGGATATTTAATAATTAATAACTTACTTTGTGGTTTAGTATTGAATGCTGTTAATTCTTTCATAAATGGAAATGATTTATCTATTTGAAGATAAACTAATTTGATTAGAAATATGGTTAAATAAGCGAATATTAAATATAAATTTTTTCAATCGTACCATATATTTTAAATCATTTTCATTAATAAAGCCTTTATGACGATCCAACTTAAGATATAAATCAAGTTTTTCGAGATTCAATATTCGATGTAGAAGTGATATAATCAATTCATCATATCAGAATATAGAGAAAATTTCTTCTAAATGACAATTAAATTCATTTTATTATGATAAATTTTAATATTAATCAAAAATAATATACCGAGTTATCAATTATTGAAGGACTGCTTTTAATACGATAGATATTAACATGTAATGTATGCAGTTGATTGAAATATCCATCAATTAAATACAGTAAATCATTGAAATAATCTACACAAATATGTAATTCTAAATCGATCAAGCATTGGATCAGGTAGTGGATAGATGAAGTCATCCAAGAAGTATGTTAATGTTAAGTGACTTGTAAATATTGAATCATGTGTAATTGTATTGAGTCGTTTATTAACTCCAATTAAAGAATCGAGTATTTCGACATCATATAATTTTCTTAAAATAAATATAATCTCATCTGGTAAATCATTTATTTTGATCGATGAATATTCCATATTTATCTTCACTTCTCTGTGTGCCTTTTTTGATTTATAGACGTCAATATTTATATATGATTAGTTTATTCTGTTTTTATTGATATCATCAATGATCATCAATAAGATTAGTTATATGTTTATTTTTCTTTTCTATAATCTAAATCGACAATAACCAAATAATTGAACGAATGAAAAAGAAAAAAGAGATTATATCTCTTTCCATCATTGTTGTTCAAAATGTCGTATCCTATAGATGTTTATAATCATTGATTGCTACTTTTATCATTTGAAGAAAATTATGTTTTATGAAACTAATAAAGCGAGTCTTTTAATATTTCATGTTAATGAACTATAGATGTATACAAAGATATTATGTAGTTACTCTAACAGTTTTTTTTAGGGATACATTGACGAAAGTCATTTTTCTGTGTTTACATTGTCAATGTAGATAATCAAAATATATAATTTGATAGCAACTATTATTAGAGTAAGTGGAGGTAAATATAGACAAAAAAAAATGTTGTATACATTTACCCCTTATGAGGTGAATGTAGAATCGTCGTTGTGCTTGTGGAGTGAGTGCATAATTGCAGGAAATTTTGCTGGACACACTAAAACTCAGCTTTTAGCAGATCTATAAGAAAATTTGAGGTACTTTAAACAGCAAAATTATTCAGAATGATGAGCTTAATAATCGTAGAACATTTAAAAAAATTGATTTAAACATCTCATATGTACTTTTGTCTATTATACAGGTATGATAGTGTACATTTGTGTTTAAAATGATTATTTAACAAGTGATTTTTATCAAAAGTTCGGGTCAAATGATCACTTTCATCGAGAAACTAACAAATTTAAAATATGACATGCCTGGACAGAGATCCATTAATATCAGGGTATGTGAAATTTAGGTATAAAAATGAATCAGGGAAGGTGGAATCCACTATTGTAAGAAAAAAACATAATGTTGTTTGAACCGATTATGGGGTTTGTCAAGACCCTTTTTCATATGATCCGAATAACACCATGCTTTGTCCTTATAATAGTAGAGTAAATTTCTCCGGTGCCTGATAAAGAATACCGTTTCCATGAGCTACAGGAAAAATTCATTCTACTATTATAAGGACAAAGCATGGTGGTAAATCCACTATAACCAAGTGCGAGACTCATTACTGTAGTATAATTCGACGAACTGCACAGAAGCAAATTGTGTCATATTCGTTTAAACTTTAGAGAGAAAGCGTCAAACAATACTTTTAGAAAAGTTGGCATAATTCATTGATTAGATTTGCTCAATTGTATGTCATACCTTTGGATTGTTTTTAATCACTTTGTTTTGAAATATTGTTAGTAATTTTTAATATATTAAAGAGAATTTGATTAATTTTGAAACATTATTCTGAAAAGTGTAAAATAGTGTTTAGATATTTTTATATGTTAATGATTGATTTTTACGTGGAATAATTAAAACATGGTCGTCCTCAATTATGATCTTGCATTCTAAGGAATATATACGACGTTGCGTTAAAATTCTTTAAATCTTTTTTTTAGGACACAGTATTTAGTACAACAATTCTAAATACAATACTCTCGAAGTGTATCCGAAGTACTTTAGTTGAATTTGCTTAAAGTAACTCTACGTAACTTCAAGTAAATTTGAGGTTGGAAAGTACTTTACTTACAGCAGCTCAACGTAACGTCAAATTCAAAAGTCTACTTTTCTCTCCTTGGCTTTAAAACTAGATCAGTAGATATTAACACTTATGTAAAACCTTTGTCCACTCTCTAGGCGAATCGGGAACTAAGATATCCTACGTCCCGGAAACTTGAATTCATACAATGTTCAATATATATTTTCTTTCCTATAATTGATTAATACTTTTATTTATATCTTCAATTATTGCCGAAACTAAACTATTGACTATTGTCAAAGATCTCTCTCTCTCTCTATTTACAGTTTAAAATTTTAGAAAAAGTCAACTTCTGGCAATTGCCAATAGCCAAGTGCCAAATTCATGGTATCCAATAGATCATTTGATAAATCAAAATTCTTTATCCGAACTTGTTTAGTATTATCAAAATAAATTTTTTTAAGTAAAGTAAACAAAATTATAAGTTCAATAACTGAGAAACTGCTTTCAAAATAATTGTCTAATTATATAAATGTCCGTATAGAGAATTTAATTAACAAAAAATGAGTCTGATATACATTACATCAGAATATGCTCTTTAAGTATAAAAAAAGAAAGTCATAAAGGTGACACAAAAAAAAAGCCTTGTTTGATAAAAATCATCAGAAACTAAAAACTCTTTCAATTTGGATACATCACAAAAAAGAAAATAGAAAAGGTGCAATTTTACGATTATTATTATTCAAAAATATTTTTAATAATTGTTTTTTGTTTATTTGTGATCGTTACACTTGAACGTATAAATCATCATCAATATTTTCAATGATTAGCCTAAAAAGAACAATAAGGCATTTTCCTTACCTAAGTGTGTATTCAAACAGAACGAATAAAATTGTTTGTATTTTCTCATGAGAAAAATAAGAAAATAATATAATGTTATTTATCCCACTCTAATAAGTTGTTTTTTCTTTTATTTATTCTGAATAATAATGAAAAAAAAACAAAAAAAAAAAAGGAAAACGAAATAATTCAAGTGAGTGGTTAATATAAGTCTTCTTGTTTGATCGTTTGTTGAATGATTTATTATTTATCTCATTCAGCTAATTCCTATAATAAATAAAAAAAGAAAAATTTTGAAATAAAAAAAAAAAAAGAATAACAAATTTCTAACCATAATAGCATTAACAATATCATTGTTACATTTTCTTAAAGCTTTAATAGCTTTCGAACGTGACGTTTTTGATTGAGACATAACTAATTGAATATCATTTTCCTCAATACCTTGTGAATCAACCTTAACAAAAAATGAAAAATGAATTTTGGTTTTTGTTTTGTAAAATCTAAATTTCAAACCTCTTCATCTTCATCTGGTTCTTCTTGAATAGTTTCTGTTTTAGTAGCTGCTTGATTATTGGCATTTTTATCTACTTGTGATTTATCAACATTAGTTGGTACATTAGCTATTTGATCATTATTAGCTGTTGTTTGATTTTGTCCAAGATTTTTAAATTGATTAGCAGCAGCAATTTGTGCTCTTTGTGAAAGATCTTCAATTTTGGCTTCACCAAAAACTATATATGTATCTGATGCTGGACTTTTATAAACATCAGGTTTTTGTATAACAAATAAAATATTTTTCGATTTTCTTATTGTAACACGAAGTATTCCTTGAACTGGACGTAAACCAAGTTTAGCCATTGCTTTTCGAGCTTTTTTTTCTGAACGTGTTTGTTTTTGTTTTGATTGTAATTCTTCATCAATACCAGTTGCTTCTGATAATGGATGAGATTGTTTGATTTCTTCAGATTCTTTTTCACCTTCATTTCCTGATTCTTCTGATGATGATTCATCAGAGTCTAAATTTATTTTGAAAAAAAATAAAATAAAATAAAATAAAATAAAATTTTGTATTACCATCTTTAACATCTTTTATATGAACAGATGATTCTTGTTGAGTAATATCATTTGATGTTGTTTCAGTAGATGGTGTTGCAAGAACTGGCATCTTCTTTTTTGTATCGATTAATTAATTATATCTAAAGAACAAATAATTATTTGACGAACATTGATACAATACAAACAATAATTGGGATTCTTTTTTTTTTCTTTTTTTTCTTTTATACAAGACAAAGATGTAGAAATTAAAAAAGAAAAAACCAAAACAGAAAGAAATAAATCAACGAGATAAATAAATGAGAATGTATTTGTTTTATATTATAGAGTTCCCATTCGACGTGCAGCTAATGCAGCATTAATACGTGCATCAGGATTTTGTTCCCAACAGTATTCCATTGTTTGAATTATTTCAATAATTAAATTATTTTTACAATCTTTCCATGATGAACGAATTATTGGACGATTATATGGTATTGACATATTCATTATTTTTAACATATCATTTACTTCAGGAGGATTATTTGAACCATGTTTTATTAATTGTTCATCATAGGGCATTTCATAACTTTCAGTTACTTCTAGAATAAAAAATTTATTTATTATATTTAAAAATTATCATACAACAGAAATAGACATTGACTCTCAAAATCTGACGCAATCGATATTTCTGTAGTGTTGTTCAGAGCGACTAAGAGGTTTCTAGGGACTACCTTTCATATCCTTGGAACAACACTATTTTGTTCTTATGAAAGTCAAGAAAACTTTTCTAATTAAGGGTATGAAACCGAAAGTAGATATCCTTGGGATAAATAACCATTATCTATGAAAAACTTTAAAGAATTTTAAAAAAATCGAAAATTTATTTATTGATCGATTCAATGAAAAAGCTGTTAACGCAATTCCTGCGGGATTAAAAATGTGAAACACGATAGAACTATGTGCATTTTAAACCAGATATCTATATTTTCCTTCAGTTTTGTATTAAAAAAGTGGAAGAGGATGATATCTTTAAGCTAGAAAAATAGAAGATTGAACAAGACATAGATTTAGTAAAATGCTCATATCATCTTAAAAACGAAAGTAAATATTCTGAGAAGATACAATGATTTATTCTATTGATTTTTTTCTTCATATATTAATAGACTATTTTTTATAGAACAAACATTTAATAATGTTATAAATTACCTATAGTTGGACAACGTGATAAAACTTCCCAAAAAATAATTCCAAGAGCATAAACATCACATTTAAGTAAAGCATTTGGTTCACATCCAATTGTTCCAGCTAATATTTCTGGTGACATGTATCGTGGTGTTCCAATCTTAAATAAATATAATTAAATTAAATTTAAAAATAAATAAATAAATATAAATATTAACTTGTTGTTGTTCATTTGGAATATATTGATTTTGATCTATTTTAATAGACATAGCAAAATCACAAATAACTAATTTTTCATTATTTAAATAAAGAATATTTTCAGGTTTAAAATCTCTATGTGCAATTGGTGGACGAGTTTTATTATCACTATTTGGTTTTTTACTAAAATCACGATGAAGATATTCAAGACCATCTGATATTGATTTTAATATTAATTTTAATTCATTTTCATCACGTAATAAACGTGAACGAAGTACATCACGTAATGAACCATATTCACTATATTCTGTTATTAAATAATATTTATTTTGATTTATTGAAAAACCATAATATCTATTTAGAAGAAAAGAAAATGAATTATTTTATTATTTAAAATACTAGCGAGAACATGTACACACTACATGGTATCTTATTATAGACTTATTCCTTCATTATCCTACACCCTATAAATACTCTACAGGATGAACCTTGGCGATCCATAGGTATCTCTTCTATAGGATAGACAATGAAACTAAACAAGACTGACTCAAATCAAAACAAACTGAGATCGAGAGATGCGGGTTTGGTCCATCCCTAGTTTTATCTTTATAATATCAAGCCTGAGAATGGATAGATCCTCTCGAACATGATCTAATATTGAATAGTGTAATTTATAATTGTCTTACTTAAGAATATTCGAATTGTCCATATATGGTAATGAATAAATATATTTTTCATTTTCAAATAAATTTTTTCCTTCACCATTTAAACTATTATTTGATAAAATTTTAATTGCAATTCTTCTATTTTGAAATATTCCTTGATATACTTCTGAAAATCTTCCTTCTCTAAGACGTCTTTCGAAAATTAAATCTTGAAAATTAATTTCATAATTATTATCATTATTATGTATAATTAAACTTTTATTTTCATCTGGATTTGAATTATCTCCTTTAATTGTTGGTGAATTTCCAAATAATCGACAAATTTTATATTGACTTTTAATTAATTTTTTTCGATAAATAAAGCAAATAATAATTGTTATTAAAATAAATCCAATAATTAAACATAATATAACAATATAAATTGTTTTACATGCTAAACCTTTACATGCAGATATTGATTCTAATTAATAAAAAAGAAATAGAAAAAAATTTCAAAATAAAAATATATCTTTTTTAAAAACCTGTTGTTGTATCATCTAATATTGAATCAATTTGTGAAAGATTTCTACTTAATTAAATAAAAATAAAAACTAAAACCTAATTATAAATAAATAAAAACTTACAAAGTAAAATTAAGATTACAAAAATCTTTTTCACAACAACAATGTAAAAATTGTTTTTGTTTATTAATATATTTCATAATACATTGAGTTTGATTTTTACATATTTTACTTGTTTCCTGATCATACATACAATCCATATTTCCAACAATAATATCATCGGCATTTGTAATTACTGTTGTACAATAAATTCCTCCGCGTAAATTTGATATTTTTGATCCATCACATTCTTTCTTTTCGTATTTACATGTTGAATTATAATAACAATTTGATGGTTTTGCTGTATGACACCAAAGACTTACAACGCCATTTACTAAATAAATAAATAAAATGTCTTTTAGAGAAATTTATTTTAAATAATTTATTACCAAATAAAATAATAATTAGATATTGATATATCATATTTTTATTAAAAAAATAAAATATGATTACATGGTCACGGACGGGTGAAGAAAATATTAACCATTGTTAACCTTGCCGGAAAAAACAACCAACTAAAATGCTCTCTTTTTTTTCTACTTATCAATAACCATCCTACTTTCACTTAAACCTCCTCTTCACTATTTATCAACAAAGCTTTTTTTCTTAGTTTTATCTTCAAATTTTTTTATTTTTTATTTTTTTTTATTATATTTATTTATTAATATTAATCAATTTCTTATCATGTGGGAAAAAAATTCAGTGACATCTATAATAATTATATATCGTTTCTTTTTCAGTTCTACTTTCAATACAATAGGAAAGGAAAAAAATTTGATTGATATGCACACTCTATCAGTCATATATATGTGACAAAATATATATGTGTATAGCGAAAGATGACGCTGTGACACAGAGTATGATAGAAATTGATAAAATATATATATGGATGTGCTCAATAATAGGATGCTCCATTCATATTTTTTTTCTATTGTCAGAATCATATGAGAGAGAGCCATAGGTAACCTTTAGGTAGTATGTTTTATCCTTACAATAAAAAAAATAATATGAATGCGGTATCCTATCCATCGAGCATGTCCATATGAGAATGCTATGTGCATGTTCTCCGCACGCGCTAAATGTGTGTAGACTCTCTTTTTACAACACCGTCATGTCTGATTGTGGGCGTGTTCTTATCTCTTCCGTGTGCACTGTATGTTCTCTCAGTGGTTTCTCTAGTCATTGTTTCAATGGTATCATAAAATTATTATTCTCTCTGTTTTTGTTTGAGAGGGATATCATTCATTGCGTTCTTTATTTAGAAGGATATGATCTGTATTTCTCTTTTGTTTCATCACTCTCTGTATTCATTTTCATGTACTATAAAAAACGATGGCAAATTTCAAATAAATATGCATATTGAAGTAATATTATTTCTACTAAAATCGAATACATCTATTATTATAATCAATGACTTATTCTTCTCTTTCGTCTCTTGATGATCTCGGCAATCGTGAGTGGGCGAAACTCACCGATGGATAAGAAAAGCTGATCGATTTCTGCTAGTTGATACAATTACTTCCAGCAGTTTTGAACGAACCATACAATAAAGGTCACACTGACTGATATCTTGACGAAAATAACAGAGCTCTGAACCAAGATGCATGATGATGCCGCACCTGCAAAGGCAAAAGGACGATTAGGAACAAAACCTTTTTTAACAATTCGAAACTTGCGTTGTCGCAGAGTGTCATGGAACGATTTTGATCGTTCCGTCTCGTCCAAAGTTTCATGCTTTCTCAATCCGTCCAGCTTCATTCTCTCACGTGAAAATAACTTTTCTATTTCAAAGTACAACTGAAAAAGTATAATGAATTTATATTTTCTTCTTTAATACACATCATATATTCTATTCATCTATTTTTAAAATAATCTTTACACAACAACAGTTTTATCACAAAAAAAAGAAAAGCTCAAGAAGAAGTACAAATTTAACCCTCGTACTACCATCTGTCAACACTAAAATTTTTCTTGATTGCGATCGTTACGGACCCCACCTCAGTTTTGAATTAGAGAAAGAGAATAATATTTCTATCTAACTGTAGAGTAAGTATGATGATTACATATGGAGGAGCATTATAGACTAAATCGAAAGAAAAAGATCTTATCGTGCCATTTTCTAGCAGTTTTTACTCTTTATTTCTTCTTTTTTTCTGATCTTCATTAAAAGACTCTAAGCATATAACACAAATTATTTTACGATGATTCGAACAACAAGAAGAGTAACACGTTGACTATTGTATAGCAACTTTTTTATCATGTGCTCTTGAACAGAGTTGACAACGACGTCTTCCACCTGCTTTCGATCCGGCAATCGTCGGGTGGGTCACTGAAAGTCCGAGATTCTGCATAGCTAATCGAACACCTTGCTGAACTGCTCTCGGATTCTGGCAACGTTGATTCAGATGAGCATCAGCAAACTTCTGGCCTAGTTGTTGACGAAATAATCGTCGATGAAAAAGCTTTTCATGACTCCACTGAGGATTTTCTGTGGTCAATATAACTACACATTTTAGGATGACACGAACTGTTTCAAAAAATTCCATCAAAATGATATCAAATTCAATTTCAATGTATTATTACACACTCATAATATAAGTGATAAGTGCCTGAATTACTTTCTATAAGTAAATAGGTCTATCAAGGATTCACTGCTAATAATATCAAATCAATAAGTGAGACTAACATCTATCAACGCATATCTTAAAGCAGAGGTTTTTATCCATTATGCTGTGAGAATAAGGTACAATGGAAGTAGTCTGTGGCCCGAAAAGATCCCAGGTGGTAGTATGAGAGTTGAGTTGATCAAATGGGAAGATAAAAGAAATGTTTCGATGATAACTACCAAGCCGTCCCATACAACTACTCTCGCGGACATCAGAAAAAACTACGTCCTCTAACGAGTACATTATAAAATCAAAAGTTGTACTCGATTACAATAAAGGAAGACAAAGTACAGAATTATCAGAATAATTATCAACGTACCATACGTGACTAAGACGATCCATAAAATGGTATCAAAAGCTACTATTTGAATTAATATTTGATATACAAAGAAAATTATGCAACCGACAATATAACAATCGTTCAATTGTGTGAGGATCTCGTACAGGCTTCACTTCTTGATGTACCATTCGAGAACCTGAAACCTGGTCCAAGATAACAATCGATAAATCATTTGAAGCGAATATTAGCTGATCACAGACTGGAAGTGAAGGAAGGACTTGCACATGATGTTCGAAGATGCTACGTCGGCTGCTACGAGGAAAACAAAGAACAACAATCGAGAGAAATTTGTCATAGAATGACAAAAAAAAATAAGAACTTTCTATTCTAATTGTTTTAACGAGAAGAATCATGATATACCATAAATGTTGTTATAAACAGTAACGGTCAAGTAGAGCACAGGTTACGTAAAATATGTCTGTCCCACGTAAGAAGAAAGGAAAAGAAAATACATTACTTTTGTGTTTCTTGTTAAAATATAGTGAGGACCATCGATGGACCACATCACCGCGAGAAAGACCCTAGATATGATGCAACAAAAAAATCGAGAGAAAAATATATTTATAAAAAGTTATGAATTAAATGTATTTTGCAGACTTGATAAGTGTTTCACGATGCTATTTCCATGAGAATATTTTTATTGCAAAAAGAAATGACAGTTACAATAAGAAGCAGAGCTTCGTTAGAACGAAGGAGAATGGTTCCGCGGAGCTTAATATCATCAGTATATGACCATTATATATTTTTGTGTTGAACAAACTGTCGGATGTTTCTGGAATTTTCATGAATTTTGTGTAGCCAAAACTATTATGCCTCTCTGTACTTCTCCCTTTTTTTTAAAGATAGTGTTGAAGAATTTTCTTTTAAAAAAAAATAAATAAACAAGACTAGTTTTGTCGATAACCTATCGATTTTTTAGTTAATAAGTTTCAAAGTTTCATCATTTCTTGAATTGATCGTTGATTTCACCTAGATTATAATGAATATAAAGAGGAGAGGAGATAAATAAAAATGTTGTGTATATATGTCGAATTTATTTGAATATGAATAAAAAAAACTGTTAATCTAAAATAAATTGATTAGAATTTGAAAATCGTTGAAAATAATAATTTTTTTGAATATTTGAAAAAACTTTTCCTTGTCGACGTTGTTTATTTTTAATTATATTTTTTGAATATTGAGGATAATTGTCAATTAATTGAATATTTTTTATAAATGTTACACTATTAAATTGATTTGTTTCTTTATTATTTATATTAAAATAAATATCTTTTTTTGAATCATTTAAATTAATAAATTTATCAAAAATATTTTCATCACAATTTATTTCTTTATTTAATGACATTATTTTTTATTTAAAATAAGAGAAAAAAAAATACGAGGGAAAATTTTCTTCGATAAAATAAAAATTTCGATTTAATTTAACAAAGAATTTGTATTTAATTTATTCTAAAAATCGTTTTTTATTAATTTAGAATTACCATGCATTTTATGTCTTATTTTAATGTGCATTGTTTCTCACTTCTGCGTCTGATTTATTTATTTTGTTTATTACTATTCAATAAGAATAATTTTATTTTTGTTTCTAAGGTTGTTTTAGTTGAGAATATCACATTATTTTTCATATATGTACAAATATATCTGAGAAAAATCTTAACTCATTTATCACTTGATATGTAGTTTATATAAAATTATTTATTATCATTGATCTCCTATACTGTTTTTTGACATTTTATTTTCGACTAAATTTAGATTTACCCATACTACTGACGATAGTACATGTAATCTTCAACTAAATTTGTGAGGTGATTGATAAAATCCATATTCTGTTGTATTAATCCTAATCAACCTTGATTTTTAGTTTTTTTTAAATTAATCATTTGTGATGTTCAACCTCAGCTATTACTTCTTAACTCTTTTGAAGTGATGGGTTCCATCGATGTAACTCACTATAGGATAGCGCATAAACTTCCCAAACTTTGTCAAAAGGGCCTGATTCTTCTATCACTAATAAAGAAATATTCATAGCTCATATTGATAAAAGTTATTTTGAAGTACTACAATCGTAACAAATAAAGAAATGAAATCTTTTATGAATTAGGAAAAAGCAATATTCATGCCGTTGCGAATGGGTTAACTGAAACTTACTAATTGTTATACCGCTATGTAATATTTCTGTTTTTATGATGACACTAACTTAATTTAAAATATATGAAAATTGAAGTATATATTCTGATTATTGATCTAATTCTTTTGTAATGTTTATATAAATAAAGAAATAGAATTTATTTGAAATAACTACATATTGTATGAACAAGAAATATTATACAATGGATGACATTAGGATTTATTTTACAAAGGTCGTTTAAGTAGAAGGTACTTTGTAATATAATATGTTCTTTCTAAGACAACAAAAGATCATAGAAGTAAAGATGATCTTCATTTACGTACTTATTGTATTACACACTTCAACAAAAACTGATCGGTGACAATAAAAAGATGTATAAATAGAATTATTTGTCATTAAAGTTTATTTATTATAATTTGTTATATGTTTTAGTTTTTAATAAATAGATTTGTTATATGTTTTAGTTTTTAATAAATAGATATGTTATTTGTGAGTTTATACCAAGACAATGGATTCTTTTTTTCTGGTATTTTCAAAATTGAATTTATTTAGTAATTTAAATTTTAGTATTCTATAGAAGAAAAGGTATTTATAATGTATCGTGACTATCGACAATTAACTATATTTGAAAAAAGCAAAATCTATTACTAAATATATATTATCATTTATTTAACGTATAGTTCCTTCTCATCTTATTTTGATTGATTGGTATAGATTTACTTTTCTTTTTACCAGTTAATTATATCAGAATTGTCTATTGCACAAAACGAATAAATGATTGGATATTATCATAAATCATATAAAGAATAAAAGAGAGAATAGCTCTCACATCCATATGAATAGTTTACAGTTACTAAACATCTTACTTTTATTGAATATTAAGAGCATGAGAAATAATTTGTTTATTGGATTGTTGTGGTCAAAAAATCATCATTTTTGGTCTACTCTAGAAACAGTATAAAATGAAAGTATCTTACAAGGAGACATTCCCAAGTGTCACATCGCTTTTGAGTTGAGAGTATGATCTATAAGTACTGTAAAACAAAATTCATACTGCTAACTTATTGATGCAGAGATATTGCATTATGACGATATTTTTAAGCACAAAGCTGTATGATAGGATAATAAAATTGTTATAACAATGAGACATTTTTTTTTCTTTTTATATATTAATCATAAATAAGTAGATTAATTTAAGAGTATTAAATAATTTATTTTTATAATAGATTATATATTTCATATTATTATATGAAAGATAACGAAGATGTGTGAGTTTCACATATAAAGAAAATTGATTTGTTAATCTTAAAAAAGATTTTCAATTGATTAAATATTAAAACAAAAAAAAAAAAGAAAGTTATTTGAATGATCTTTATTTAAAAGTAAAGTTGATAATGACGATTGATTACGAGAATGTCGATGTTATAGTAGGTTGAACTGTATACTCGATAAGGCATATGTATATTTAAAAGCGAAATTGTTTCATCATGCTTCATTTAGAGTTGGGTTACTATATATATATATATGAATGTATTCGAAAAGAGAAAAGAAGAAAAATTGAAAACAGAAGCCGAACAGACAACAATTTCAATTCTTTTTTAT
This sequence comes from Macrotrachela quadricornifera, assembly GCA_022393335.1. NCBI lineage: Eukaryota > Metazoa > Rotifera > Eurotatoria > Philodinida > Philodinidae > Macrotrachela > Macrotrachela quadricornifera. The sequence goes on from JAJEKB010018809.1 coordinate 19,744, forward strand.
GTACTCTCAATAAGGGGTTATTACGTAAAATATATTATTCATTATATATCATAATTGATATAATTTAAAAAAATGAAGAAGAAGAAACTTTTTTTTTTTTTATTTTCGTATTTTTGAAAAGAAAGATAAATATTTTAAAATAAATGTAATCAATGAATAAATGTATGCGTGTCTAGATTAATCGAACTTGACTTAAAAGAACGAATGTATATATGTATATGTGAACAACGAACTGTTAACATTTCTATGTGTGACACTTATTGATCATCTTTCGCACTTTTTTCTTGTCATAGTTGAACACATTTGTTCTCTTATGTAAACTAACGAACGTGCCTTTGTCATTAAGATAGACACCTATATGTCTATGTAAATGTGTTTACGCAAGATCGATCATTAATCAAAAAACTACAATCTTTTATATGTTCAATCTGTCACCATTTTTGAGGTTTTTATATAAATCTTTTTTCTTTTTTTAACTTATTATTATTATTATGATGATGGTTACACAAGATGTGCAAGTGCCATTTGATCGTTTGTGTATATATGTAGCTCGTCTTTTTTTGTTTGAAGTGTATGGTGCCTAAAAGCAAGACATACATAAAGGCATTTGTCGCATTGAATGATGTCAATAATCAACGATAGACGATTTCTCCTCTTATTTCCCTTCTTGTTTTATGTATAATAGAGAAAGTGAAAGATGATATGATCTATAAGTAGTTTTATAAAAGACGAACAATAATATTAAAATAGACTATGAGATATGTTTGAAATAAAGAATAATTAATAAAATATTTTTTTAACTAATTGAATAGAAAAAAAACAAAAAAAAAGCTTTTATTTAATTATTTGAATAAAGATACACACAAACATAAAAACAAAATTGAATATTTGTCTGATTGCATAAAACAAAAAAAAAAACAAAGAAGTAAAAGTTTAATTTGAATAATAATGATAACGTGGATTAAATGTCCTTGAATAAAATTGTCCTGTTGTTGGATTATGTTGAATATGAATATATTTTTGATAAGGATTTAATGAATAAGGATATTTTGTTGTATAATGAATATGATCATTATATCTATAAATAGGTTGTGTTGATGATGATGATGATGATGAATAAATATGTTTTATTGGTAATGATTGAACTTGTGTTTTATTATCTTGTTTATGTTCAAGAAATATTTTTGTTGAAATTTTATTTGTTTGAAAAGTTTTTTTTCGACAAATTTTATTACCAATAATATTAGCTAACCAATAAATAATTAACATTAATAAAATAAATATAAATAAAATTGAAATAAAAAAAATTGGTGAAGATTTAAAATCATTTTTAATAACAAAATCTTTTTTTTTAATAAATAAAGATTTTTTTGTTGTTTCTTCTGATGTTAATAATTTAACAATAAATGGTACCGGCTGATAATCATCAATATTAGTTGTTTTATTTATATTTGATGATAAACATGAATAATTTATTGTTATATATTGTCCATATAATCCATATATATTTGAACATGGATCATAAATTTTTAAACATGTTTTATCAATCCAACATGAATTTTTTTCATCACATTGTGAACTTGAATATTTTGTTATACGACGTGAACATTTTGTTCGATATTTACAACAATATAATTCTGATGAACAATATTCATCAGAATTATAAAATATTTCAATTAAATTAAGATGAATTTTTTCATTTGGACCACATGATAAATAAATTCGTTCATTTTTATTCGATGAACAACATGTATCAACAAAATATTCATTGAATTTTAATGAATTATATTTATTATTTAACATTAAGATTAATGAAGGTTTTAACAAATAAATTAATAATATTACATTTATTTTATTCATTGACATATATCACAATACACATACTGATAATATATACATATATATATATATATTTCTAAATGATATGAAACAGATATTCAATTTATCTAAAAAAGGTATAAATGATTTGTCGTTATCATTATACTCTTTCAGTTATATTAATATCAATGAAGGAGATACAGACACAGACAAATCATATAGAGAAAAAAAGAAAGAAAGAAAAACAAACAAACGAACAGAAGAAGAAGAAGAAAGAGCTTTGGGCCATTTTCTTTATTCGTAAATCTCGATAATGTGAAAAGACTTAACATTGAAAATGAATATATATGTATATATGTTGATAATCAAGATGATCATAGAAAGAAGAAGAAGAAGAAGAAGGAAAAAAAAACGTAATCAATATGCAATGCAATTACTATTGAATTGAACGAACAAGAAAAACATTTGAAGGACAGTTTTGTATATATACATACATACTTTTATGTTTAATCAAAGAAACATATTTCTTTTTTTATCTTTCCACTTAGAAAATCAATCGAGGTTTTTTTTATGTAATAATCATTAGAATTATTTATATCATACAGATAATAAAATATCATCTTATATGATTTTCATAGTCAATAGACAGTTGGAAGACTGTATATAACTAAATGATCATTTGAAGAAAAAATAACAAATTAACTATTCATTAGACTAAATTAAACATTCATTTAATAAAGAATAAAAGTTCTTATGGGAAAAAGAAAAAGAAAAATGTTAAATCGATGTTATATTCATATTTGTCGACATATATATGAGATATTATCTTTATTTAAAATCATGTCTAATTCTTTGACTATGTCAACATTAATATGATTAAACATAAGTCAGTAAATAACTATGATGAGAAAAAAAAAAAGATTCTTTTTTAATAAACATATATAATGTTACCTTATTTATATATTAGATTATTGTTCTTTTCTCATTCAAAGTCAATTGACATTGAAACATATAATTTTTAACAAACTAATTTATTTATTCTTTTAATTAATAAAGAATTTTATTTTTAAAATAATTAAATAAATATTCAAATGATTCTAAAATAAAAAAAAGAAAAAGAAAAAGAACCAATAATTTATATTAATATAAATCAAATGTTTCTTTGATTTTTTTTTTATATTCATATACATATATAAAATAAAGATCTATGAATCTACTCGTAAATATCCGACGGCTCGTGTCCATATATACATACAATCTGGTTCAACTATTCAGAGAAAGAAAGTTGTATAATAAGTAAAGCACCCCACTGTTTTCTCTTTTTTCTTGTTCTTTATTCTTTCTCACACATTCTCTTATTCACTTCGTTGCAACAACTGCATAAAAAAAAGAAAGAGAAAATAAGAGAAAGAGAGATATGAATGAATGCGACAACGACAATAATTAAGGAACAAAGCAAAGAACATTAAATGAAAATGATAAAAAAAGATTAGGTAGATCAATAAGAATATTCAACATGATTTATCTTTTACATTATATTGTGTAAGACAAAATAACATTCATTAATCAAATTAATTCATATTTATCTTTTCTCACATTTTCTCAATAAATCAATTTTTTTTTAAATATAATTAATAAATTATTTTCATTTATTTTAAAAAAATTCTAAGAGAAATTTATATAATAAATAATAAATTGTATGTCTTTGTTTGATATTAATATATATATATATCGATAATCGAGAAAAAGAAATAAAAGAAAATGAATTACATTTTATATAGTTTGTCTATTCAAGCGAATGACCATTCATTGCAAAATAAGTTTTTTTTATTTTCTCCTATGGGATCATCAAACAAAAAAAAAAAAAATTTCAATTAACATTTTTTTTTTTTAGTTTATTAAAATAAATTCAATTTTATGATTATTAATATTATACTTATTTTGTCTTAATAATAATGTTAAATGATGCCAATTAATAATACACTTTACTAAAAGAAACACTTTAGTTTTATATTTAGAAAAGAGTAAGAAGCCTTAACATATGCAAATAAGACTATGTAAACGAATCTAATCTGATAATCACATATCATCTGTGTGAATACCGCCTCCCTTCATCTATTCACCAGACAGACATTATACACACATGTTCATATATATCTACGGCAATTAACAAAAGAAGAAAAACATTTGATTGATTGAAATACGAAAGAAATTATTTGCAATGAACATTTAAAAGGTTCCAAATGATATTTAACTATATATTTTTATTTAGCATTGTTAAAAGAAAATAAATATAATATAGTTAATCCATTGAAATTCTTTTAATCTTTCTCTTTTTTTTTTTGTGTATAAGTAAATAAATAAATTGAATTTATATATATGTAATAATGTTATATCATTCAATAAAATATTCTTTTGTTTACTTTCTTTTTTCTTTTTGTTGTTAAATAATTTGCATAAAAATTTGAAAAATTAAAATCGAAGGATAAGTGAAACTTAACAATTCAATTGACGATACTAAAATAATATTCATTATTTTTAGTTCATTGATTATAAAGATTTATAGATGAATAAACTTTTTATTTTAAATATATAAATTTCATTTATAGGAAATAAAAAGAAATGACACATGTATTTTATTTATCGAGGAAATAAATTCGAAATTTTTCTTGTCTTTCAATTTATTTGAAATTATTATTAGTAAGACAAATTTTATCATGCATTATTAATAAGTACATTTTACCTTACTAAATATAGATCATACATTCTTATATTTTTATAAATACAAGAAAAATATATCAGATTATTTTTAGATCATATTATTACAAAAATTATATATATATATATTCAAGTATTTTGTGTTATTAATAGTTGTATCTTTGTAATAGTAGGATATATAAAGGTAAATATTGTTATTAAGTAGATAGAGATAAATATCAATCATTTAGACTCTTGAAATATGTAAGAAAAAGACTATTACATAATAAGATTAAAATTTATGTTACACACTTTATATATATTAATTTTAGTACTCTAAAAGTTATTGAAAAAAGAAGAAGAATTTTATACATTTGATATACAGTTAAGAACAATTGAAATTCTTCTCCTTGAATTTTTATTTTTATTTTCTCTTAGATGAATAAATTAAATGATTATTATGTACCCGTCTTAATAGATTGTACTATACACAGTACAAATGTAATAAATATTTTATAATAGAAACATTTATTTAGTTAAATTAAAATAAATCTCAACTATAATTTATCTATATATGATTGGTTTACTAATACATGTTTTATAAAACACATTCATGCATATTCTATTAATTCATTATTTATACATAATATAAAAACAAATAAAATAAAAAAAAATATTATATGAAATAAATTGATTTGAATATTTTAGTCAATTGTTCATCAAGAAAATAATATTCAATCAATAATTTTTCTTTTTCACTAGATTTAAGACAAGATTTTGTATTAATATATAATAATCTTTTTTCCTCACAAGTAATACGACAAAATGGATTAAAATTAATAAAAATATCTCAATGATATATCGATTGTGAATAAAATAAAATAATTATATTGAAAATAACAAAGTAATTTGTATCATAGACAACCAAAAATAATATCAAAAGATTATCTTACATAATAAATGATCAATATTTTCGAATTTGAAAAAATACATTTTATTAACAAGATTTACTTGAATAAATATTTTTCAAGAAAAATTATTTCATAAATATTATGTCTGATTTACATACTTACAAAAAAGATTTTGTTATTTTAATGATTAGATTTAAATATTATTCTGATATTAGTTTTGAATTATTCATAATAAAATAATCATATATTAATAACATAAATAATCTCTCTCTCTCTCTTCCTATCGAATTTGAATAAGAATATTGCAATTATATCGCAAGACTAAAAAAATAAATTCACTGTAATAATGAAAATGATTTATTGAATAGAATGCATTAAGCAAGAAAAAAATTTATTCAATCAAATAAGCTTGAATAAAGAGAAAATGTTTATGAACATGTTAATTATCAGGAATGAGTGATATTGTGGGCATTGTTGAACTTGATGAAGATGAATCAGATCCTTCAGTTGTTGTTGAATCAATGGCAACGACTGTTGTACTCGACGACGAAGAGCCAGATTCTTGAGTTGTGCTTGATTCACCACCAATTATTGGTGTGCTTGA
>JAJEKB010018810.1:0-39011 GCA_022393335.1 Macrotrachela quadricornifera
GGTAATTTTTTTGATCGTGCTAACAAATTTATGGACGAAGAATTTGTTTCCATTTGTAATAAATCAATTGATGGTATGCCACTCATAGTTTTCTGTTAACCATCAAAAGTTCATAGAACATGATAAAAGAAAGAAAAACATCATTATGGAGACAAGTCTTTTTTCTCTGCTTGCTTTTTTTGTTCTATTAATATGGATGTAGATATGTTAAGAAAAATATTGTAGATAGAAAATTTACTATATAAATCGCTATTGGTTCGCTAGATGGTGCTAAATCAAAAATAAAATTTTTTATTTAAAAAAAAAATTGTTTAGAAATATTTTTAAAAAAAAAAGAATATTTTCGTTTTATAATTTAAAATAAAAACTTTAAATAAAAAAAAAATTATTCATTAATTATTAACCAATAGTTTTAGAAATAAAATTTCTCTACTATGATTTTTATAGGATATAAACGAAAAAAAAAAAAGATTTCGTTATTTCTCGAAACATATTTTTCAATTTGTTATTTTAACTAAATAAAAAAAAACAATAAAAAATAAATTCGAATAAATAGTTGCATTTTTATAATATAGATTTAGATTAAAATCATTTAACTATGTCAAATTCAATGAGAACGGACAATGAACGTACAACTCCTGCTAATAATTATATAAAAATGGCTGATGATTATGCTCATAAACTTATTCGTAATACACCTAATATGTTAACATTAGGAAATTTAACTTGTGGCCTTTTTTCATTAATTATGGCGATAAATGATCGTCATTTTTTTTCATCTATATTTATATTTCTTGCTGCTGCATGTGATTTTTTTGATGGACGTGTTGCTCGAAAACTTAATTATACATCGGATATAGGTGCACAATTAGATTCATTAGCTGATATTGTTTCATTTGGTGTGGCACCAACAATATTAGCTCATTCAATTCAACATTGGTCATTTCTTATGTTTATTGCTTTTATTGCTTTTCCGTAAGTTTTTATTTTATAAAATAAAACAAAAAAGAATTAATCATATTCTAATACCTGTTTATGTTGTAGTCTTGCTGGTGCTTGGCGTTTAGCGCGATTTAATGTTCATCCAACGCATGGACATTTTATTGGTCTTCCTATTCCAGCTGCTGGTCTTGTTGTGGCATTTCTTGCATTATTTTCATATGTATCACCATATATCATGATTGGTCTTGCTGGATTTATGGTTTCAACAATTCAAGTTCCAAAATTATAAAAAAATGAATGTTTATATCTCATTATAATGACAATTTTTAGTTTATTTTATACAGGCTATTAATTTTATAATTCCGATGTGTTTCATTGTTTTTCTTTTTTTATTAAACAAGGAGTAGATTTTTGAATCTTTTGGTTTTATTTAATACTTTTCTAATAAAATAAATACGAAACTTCCTTTTTATATATATATGTTTGGTTTATTTAACGCGCAAAACCGATTCTATAGAAAAAAAATAATAGTAATGTAACTAAAACGCGTAAAAAAAAACATAAACGAAACTTAATTTTGTTTTTTGGCTGCAAAACAAAAGATAAGGAAAGAGACATAATGAAATACACACACACACAGAAGGTAGAAGATAGACATCGAAAAAAAAATGTGTATACAGAGAGTACAATGTCAACTATTATGATATCGACAGACATCATAATCACAAGAAAAAGAAAGAGATAAATGAATAAATGAGAAGAAAAATAAGTAGACAAGAAATGAAGAAAAAAAAAACAAAGCTAAATTATAAAAATTACAGTTATATACAAGTTTTGTTTTTTAACCAAAACATAAATTAAGTTGACAAGCTTCACAATGATTTCTATCATGTGGTGCATGCATTTTTCCTTTACGTTGATGGGGATCATGTCGTGAACTTTGAGATCGTTTATCAACATTTTGAATAACTTGTACATTTTCTAAATCATTATTATTAATCATTGAAGGAAAGAAATGACGAAGAATTGTTTTAGATAAATTTTTCATAACTCGACATACTTCTTCTAAAAATAAAAAGAAATTATTTTTAATATTTTAAAATAAAAATTTTGTTTTTTTTTAAATATTTACCTATATACCAAAGAGCATCAGCAGGTGTTTCACAATTTTGACAATTTTGTTTTAATATTTTAAGTACAACAAAACCATACGGTTGTGGACGACTAATTTTAAATGATATACGAGCACGCATTGATGTCCATAAACGACCACAAGCAATATTTGGACATTTAAATTGTGCTTTAGCATTATCAAGTTTAATACAAAAGAAACCAGGCCATTTCGTTGGATCAGTATTAACATTATCTTCAGCAAAAAGATAATAACGAATACCGGGATATTTTAATGATATATAACATGATACAAGACGAGCAAATTCTGCATGAAAAACTTCACATGTACCTGAACAAAAATCTTTTTTTTCATGATCTGGTACATTTGCAGCAAGTATAACTAAAAATAAATCATATTATAAGATTTAATAATAAAAATAAAAATAAAATATTTTACTTACGATCATGATGAATATTTTCTACAACATTTTCTTCAGAATTTAATTGTTCAGTTGTAATTTGTGTTGAATTTTCTACTAAATCTTCATCTTCACAAGCACCAAAACAAAGTGATGGTTCTTCTTCATTAACATTATTGATTTGTTCACAAGCAAAATCTTCAATACCCGAATCATCATCACTTATTATTTGTTCATTTTTAATAAAAAATTTTTCTTTATATTGATCATCAGGTGTTATTTCATTTAAATTATGATCATCAGCTGATGAACATCGACGAAGTTTTGGTCGAACCATTTCACTTTTATTTGTACCACCTACTATAGAACTATGTTGACGATTAAATAACAATGAACCAGTCATTAGAAATTTTTTCTTTTTTTTTTCAAGATAAAATGTAATACGTGTGTGTGTGTATTTTGAAATCTGAAAATAAATGTAAGTGTAATGGTTAGAAGAGGGTATATATATATATATAAAGAAATTGATGAATAATCTTTGGGAAAATGTGTATCGATAGTAATGCCCGACGATAATGAAAGAAGGAAAGAAAAGAATGAATAAAAAAAAGTGTTTTTGACGAGAGTATGAAGACTTTCGTTTTCCCCGAAAAATCAAGGCTAAATTACATAGACATATATGCATATAAAGAAGAACAAAAATTGTCCTTTTTGTTGTGACTTTAACCACAACTAAAAAAGAAAGCACAATTTAATGTGTCTAACAAATTCATTTAAATAAAATGAATGCATATGAATAGGAAGAAGAAAAACGAATTATTGCTTGGAAAAAACCTAAAGAAAGAAGAAAAAAAACAATTTTTTTTTTCTTCTTCTCGATCTTTGTATATCCACTATGGATGTTACGTTCTTATGATGAAATTTCTAATGACGTGCATGAATGATGCAAGACTAAAATAGACAAGAGTGCCGATGATCTTCCTTTTTCTTATGCTACTATTCGATTACGAAAAACAATATATTATAGATATATCGCATGCATATATTTATACTAAGTGAAGAAAGAGAAAAAAAAAGAGAACATGATGTTCGTTTGTCGTTCTTGCTCAACTTTTATAAAATTTATTGTAAAAATCATTCATACTTTTTTTTTTTTCATATTCCATATTATTGTATTATGATGAAGTTATTTCAAAATTTGTAGAAATAAACTTATACAACATTAGTCATAATTAATACTTATTATAAAAAAACAAATAATAATTGAATATCTATTTATTTTACCCCAATAAACAACTAATATGAAATATATTTTCATCAATAGAATGAGAGAAAATTATCATAGTCTTTATATGATATATTGTGGTTGAATATTTATTTTTCTTTCTATATCATATCGAAGGTATCTTACACATGTATGCCACGTCATTCCTAGCAGATGACTATTGACTATGACTCATTCTATAAGAATAATTTTCACAATCTAGAAAATTCTATGGTTAATTGAGGACAATATCTTGAAACGATTAATAAGCCTAAATCATTACATAAGCAGTTTTTTTTATAAATATTATCTTTTAGGAAAAACGATGAAATTATCATAATTTTTATCATTATTATAAAATACAAAAAGCTTTTTTTTTTATACATACGAATTAATATTATGATTGAAAAAAAGATATTTAAATAAATTTTTTTTTCTTAATATCAAAACAATAACCTTCTCGACATGCTTGACATAAATTTTGTTCATGATGACCTTTTGTATAACTTATTCGTTGTTCAGATATATCTTCTTCTAAAGATATTAATCTTGGTAAAATAAAATTTCGATGTGAATAAAATTTTTCTATTAAAATTTTACAAACATTTTTCATAACTCGTGTTACTTCATTTAAATACCATGATGGTTGAATTTCTCGTCGACATAATCGACATTGTTGTGTACATAAATTTACAAATAAAAAATTATATTTATTTATTTGTGGAATTTCAGTTTGAAATATAATTCGACCACGAGCTGATGTCCATTCATTTAAACAAATTAAACAACGATATTTTATTTTTGCATTATGATATATTATTAATGTATTAGGTGGATATATTAATATTTGAATTGAATTTGAATCATTTATATTTATTTTATTATCATTCCATTCTGGTGGAAGAGATATATCTGTGAAAAAAAGACACCATCGTTCTAAATTATTATTAAAATTCCAATTTAAATTTATTTCTAATTCAGCATAAAATACATATTGAAAATTTGGACAATAATTATTCTTATCTACATTATTAACTAATTTAGCTTGACGTATACATATTTGATAATCTAAATGAATAAAATATACATATAGATTATCAATTATATTTATTTAATACAATATTAACTTACCATCTTCATTTAAAATTCTTGATAATGTCATAATTTTTTTTATCTATATTAATAATTACATTTTTAAAGTATTATTTATTAATATTTGATGATGAGGAAGTATGAATAATAATATATATTTATACAATAAGATGGAATATTCCGATAAAAGGTTAATACTCCTCCGCTTTTCTATTTTGCTAAATTATCATGACACAATTTCTTTTTTTTTTATTATTTTTCGTAAAAACAAAAATAAGAGAAAATACTCACATATATATATTTGTTTAAACGAAAGTTGGTTTTTTCCAACAAATGCTATAGAGAAAGGGTTTTTATCACCGAAAATTTTCAATATTTTTCCTACTCGATACTAGAACCGTGGGCAACTTAATTGAATTGAGAAAAAAGTATTTTAGAATCTGTTAGTTGAATTGAATCAAATAAACTTTGTTAATATCTATGAATTATGCAATTTTACTCTATAAACAAGTTTCAAAGTATTATTACAGGCTACAAGATTTTTAAATTAATTATATAACATAATCTATCAGATCATAAATAAAAAAAAGAAAAGAAAATATTATTTTTTATTCAATTTGATGATGTACGTTTCATAATTGTATATCGTGTAAAAAAAACAAGAAATATTGTTATACAAATAAATGTAATTAATATAAAATAAGTAATAAGTATAGATGCAAATGCACATATAACAACTGTTTTATGACACCAAATATCTGGAGTTTCTAATGGTTGTTCAAAATTAGGTGGATATCCTATAGTTGATAACCAATAATGTCCCAAAAAAAACCAAATAATAAGAAATGATGTCATTAAAACATCAATAAATATATGACCATCATTATGATCAGATGATGATTCTTCATCATTTAAAAATTTTTGTTGTAAACGATATTTATGCCAAATATTTTGAAGAAGTTTTGTTGTCCATACAATACCAGCAACAAATAAATAAATTGGTAAATGTGTTTGACGTGGACAATCACTTAAATGACTAACACCTAAATTCAAAAATTATAAAAAAAAAAACAAAATACTTTTGTAATTTTCTTTTCTTACATACCAATACACATCATTATAATAGGAAGAATAAGAATAAGACCAAGAAAAATTGTTGCAGCTTCTACAAAAAATATTTTATTATTTTTATTTTTTGTAAATTTAAATATACTTGTTTTCAAAAGTACAAGTACAGTTTTTTTAGTAAATTCAAGTAATGATTCACAATCAGTATATTCTTCAATTAAACGTGATAGTAAACTACCATAATGTGGTGTTTCTTTATGAAAATCAAAACTCCATTTTGATGTTCGTGATTCATCCTATATAAGAAAAAAATTAATTTAAAAATTTCTAAGAACAAAAAAACACCATTTTTATATTAATTACTTTTTTAATTGTTGGTTTTCTTGATGATGAATCCCAATAAAACATTGAAACAAGTGATTGTCGTTCTCCCATATTTTCTAAATTAGTACCATTTATAGAATTTGTTAATGATGTTCGACTACGTTTAATATCATTATTTAAATTGTTTGTTTTTACAAATTGTGTTGATATATCTGGTGTTTGAGATGTTGATAATCGACTATTTGATTGTGATATAGATGATAAAGGTGTTGATGTTATACCTCGATTTGGTGATGATAATGATTGTAATGCATATGTAGATGGACGTCGACACATTGTACTTCGACGACGTGAAAATGATGCTGCACGTCGTTTTAATTCTAATTGTGAACATACAACATTTTCAAATGTTAAAGAATTTTTTCCATTAGTTGGAGATGTTGACATCATTGTATTCATACGATGAGTATTTGGCATTGTACCACGACGAGCAGCCTAGGTTTATAATAATAATAATAATAATAATAATAAAAATATATTTGAAAAATGACTATTATTACTTCAGGGAATCTTATTCAATAAAACAAGGAAATCATGACAGATAGACAAATGTTGAACATATGTCTCAAATGTTCTGTCATGTGTAAGAGAAATATATAGATATAACAACAATCAAAAAATATAAGAAGAAACTATTCCCTCTCATTTATAATAATAATACTATCAGTTCATGTAAAATGTTAGAAATTATTTTTTTTCTTTCTTATTCTGACATATTCAAAAACTACTGTTTCATAATGATTAAATTTAATAATTAATTAACAGAACAATCGATAAATCAAGATTTGTTTTTCTTACCGCTGCTAACATTGTTTCTTATTATTGTTTGATAAGAATTATTGATTATAGTAAGGTTTTTTAAGTAATAAACAATTCTTTTTATTTGTTAAAAATAGTCTATATTTTTTCTTCGCTTTTTCTCTTTATTCATTCATTCAATTATATAGACGATCTTTACTAATATGATGAAAAACATCTTCATCTTTCTTTTTTATTCATTTGATAATGTCGTCATCGAAAGTTGTTCGGTCTCTATATAACCAATTTCTTATTCGTAGTTGTCATCTCAGTTGGTATCTAGCGTAAATTTCTTACGGAAATTCGATTGTCTTTTTATCTCATATATAACAAATACATACGCATTTCTTTTTTCTTCTTTTGATATAATTATATTCTATACACGTAGGATTACAAGAAAAAAGATGAAAAGACGAAGGTGAATGATGATCATGTCTTATCAGTTACCATCTATATAATAAAAAAGGTTCTTTTTTTGTAAGAAAAAAGAAAAAACTTTGACTTTTGAGCAATATTTTTTTTTTATGCTTTAGTTTTCTACTTCAATTTGTGTTATCCAATGAGCTTGAATTAATATGTATGTCATTTCTTATTATATTTATATGAATAACTATTCTTACATCTATTTTTATCTAATAAAGTTTATTTAAATTCGGATTAGTCAAAGAGAAAATAAATTTATATCTATAATTATTATATCGACTATGAGTATATAAATATTAATAAATGAAAAAAAAATCAATGGATAATAAAATAGACACAAACAATAATCGTATATAATAATGACGAAACAAAAATAAATCTATAGAATTTATAAAGACTAAATTGTTATTATTAACGTCAACTGTTCATCTAGGTACTATAATTAGAAAATTCACGGTTAAAAGTGGTATATTAAATAATATGTTGTATGTGCTCAGGTTCACATAACGACAAATAATTGATGTTGTTCTCAGCTGAGATAGATTATAGAATATTGATTTTATATCTAAATAAAGTAAGTAGGAGATTAAATTTCAGAAAGGCACATTAATATTAATATTATGTCTATTTATTCATGACAAAAATCAATTTCTTCTACAATATTATTTTTTCTGATAATTATTATCTATATTTTTAGTTTGAAAGTTATACTAATGATATATCAACTGTTATTTCCTTAAATGACTATTTAAAACTCGTTAACAATATTTAAATAAAAATAGTATTAACAGAAAATTTCTCAGATGTAAAATATAATACCCAAGAGAATATTCACATTATTGTTATTCTTTCCTTGTATATCAATCAAATACAATCTAACAATATTTTTCATCTGATAGCAAAAAAAGATTATATGACAAACGATACGAACCTATATAAAACATAATTTTGCATCATCAAAATATTGTTTATATATATTAAATCTAAATCGCTAAAATGGCTAATAAAATGATATGTAGTTAGAAAATTCTTTTTTCTTTTCTATATAGTTCTCATGTTTTTTATTACGGAAGACTTATGTAGGAAAACCGCCGGATATTCGTTAGAATATAAAAAAGAGAAATATATTGATGCGAACCTATATATATCTAAAAATGAACAATTATTTATACTTTATCTACAAGTTAATTATCTGAAATTATCAATAATTATGTGACACACTTATCTTTATCACATACATTTACTGAAACAATCCTTGAATGATTTTCTCAATACTTTTAAGCGAATATTCAATAAAAAAAAGACAACTTCAATTAAATAAATCAAAAACTTGTTTTCACATTGTGTAATATATTTGAACGAATGTAAGTAATATGGTTATATTTGCATCATAATCTAATAATAAAAAAATTAAAAGGCAGAAGAATATATTTGATACTTCTAATATTGGTTACATCGTTTATAGTTATAAATAAAAGGTTATATTTCTTGTATTCTTTTCGGTACTATATAATTATTAACTGGCACTTTTATAGAATCTATTTTATTCTCTTTATTGGAATTATAATGAACATTGTATAGTAGTTCCTTTCTAGATATTTCTTCTTTATGTCAGACATTATTAGTGCATCACTAAATATCTTAGAATAAAAGAATATCCGACCTTTTATGATGCGTCTACTCTAAGCAAAGCTTTAATATATTTTGCATAGATTTAATCTACTCTTTATTCATTTGTTAATAAAAAAAAAAAAAGAAAACTTAATCCTCTTTTAAGTAATAGAAAGTCTACATATGGCACGAATACAAAAAAAGACTGTCTGATTAGACGGTTACATTTTAAAAGTTATTAGTGTCATTCCTATGGAAATGAAATGTGAAACATGATGTACCCAGTGTTCTTGATTCCCTAAAATCTCGTCTTTTTTTATGCATATTCGAGTATATTTCAGTCTCATTCCTTATTTTAAAGTGTAGAACGTCAATAAAGAAATACTTCATCGATATTTTAACTAGATTTCAGTTATAAATGACTTCTAATGGTACCATGCCGCCGTCTATCACAATATTTGACGGTCTCCAGACCATGTTTCGCGCACTCTATGATCGTCCTGAGAGTCTGTTTGTTACAGTGTGTAATGAATAATCAATTGATTAATTAATTAAGATATATGTTGTAAACTGTGATGGTCAATTGCTTAATTGTGTCAGTTAAGGTCTGTGGCGTCTGTTTCACAAAAACATTTGAAATATAATATTTTTTTCTAAGATATAAAAAAGATATTAGTGTTTGAAATTTTAAGATATAACTAATAAATTAAAAAAAGTGAAAAACAAAGTTAAAAAGATATTTATTTCTTATCAAGACTTACGCGTCTATTAATTTTTTCAAATTGAATAATAGGAGAATTGGACTCAATAGAATTATTCATTGTATATAGTCGCGTTTTATTTGACAATTCTAAAATAAAAAAAGTTTGAAAATAGCAAAAAAAAAAGATCAGAACATACATACAAGAGTGTAATAATGCAATGAAATGAAAGAAAAAGCCGAAGACAGCATTAATTTGTTACTCTTTCTGACTATAATATACGCATTACTATGCGTAATTATTAATGTAAATTGAATATAGACATTCTCTGTCAATTATTGACTTTTATAACGAGAAGATCAATTGGTATTAGCAGAACTTCTCTTATTTTCGACACATTTCGTCTTTATATATCAGAAGATAAAATCAAATCCTATATATATATATATATCTGTAAGCAACCATTAATATTTCGAAATAAAATATCTGAAAAGCCATTATTATGTCTTGTCTAAGAATTTATCTAAAATTATTTTACAGAAAATTAATTCAACAGAAGCCGTGGAAATTGTTCTTTTTAAATAGAAATGAGCTAAATTTAATAATAAAATGTTCTTATAGTTGTTGGTAAATAAATATGAAAATCGAAGAAATCAAATGGGCACCTAATTCAGATGTTTCAATCATTATACCTTTTCTAAATAAGACATTACTCTATGTTTTTATCACATAGACGAAAAAATCAGCTATTTTTCTCCTTGGATACATTATATGCTTTGAAGATAATCGTTATTCACTATGAAAATAAAATGTTTTCTCAACTGTAATATAGTAGAAAGATAGACCAATATTTCTTCTCTTCGTTCTATACAAAGTATTTATTGAAGATAAATCATGAAAATTTTTCAAAATCTGACGAACTACCAAATCTTTCCTTATATAAGTTTTTAATTGTCATGGACTTCATAATATGAATCGTTAATCTAAAAATATTTTTCTTCTGCTAAAAGCACCATCAAAGTTCATCCATCGAAGGAATTCTTATGACAATGAATCAATATTTCGAGAAATTTCTTCTAACCATTAGTTTATTCATATTATTAATGCAAAAGTTATGTAAATTGAAATCTATTAATTGAAAATGGATGTAAATATATCATCTAGTTCTTTGTCAATCTCTACTATTTAAATGTTATCTCATAATTTTTCACACAACTGGTCCAACCAATTGTTTTCATTACATATATGCCATTTGTTTCTTTCAACTAAAATAAAATATGTATTTCGATCCCGTGCAGTAGGATAAAAAACTTCGAGGATAAATGACTCATATTACGAAAATGAAGGCGACTAAAAACATTATATAAGAAAATATTTGTTAGATTCTCAATTTTTGGAAATTTAGATGAATGGGCTTGAGTAAAAGTCTTACATTTGTTGAGGTTACAATTAAGAAAACATATTATTTTTCACAATGAAGTAAATAAGAAATGAGCATATATAGCTAATTATGTAATAGGGGAAAGATTCATTTAAAGTCATTGAAATAGATGAGAATGTCTATATATAGTTTTTTTCTCTCCTATAATCATAAACGCATATTTAGTAGATTTATTTTCCTTCATAAAAGTATTCGTTCGTCTATAATCGAAACAAAAAATATTCTAACGTTACGAAACTGAGAACTAATAGACCTAACAATGCATCAATTCCAATCTGAGGCAATGGAAATGATGCGTTCTTCTCTTTAATAAGGTTTTTTGTTCTTTTTCATATTGACACTTTTCTTCTTCAATAGCTTTTAAGGTTGTTACGTTAACAGATATGTTTGAGTCTGTATATGACGTATCTTTGTGTATTAAGGTACGTATGAGAAGCAGCAGTTATTATGCATATTATACTTCTACTATAGAAACAGTTCATTACTTATATTTATTGTATCGAAATGAGGTATTATTTTTATTTTGCATTAAATGAGAAAGCAGTGCAGTAATAGAGAAAAATTTTATTTTTATTTTTCAATTTTCATTCTGAAGAAATAATAGAATTTTTGATCTTGGCTATTATTAACAAGCTAGTGAGCTCGGTCATCATTCATACAAATATATCTATTAAATTAATTCATAAAACCAATCCGTATTCTAATACGTGATATAAACCATAGTCTAATCCATAGAAATAATCTATAAATCAGAAGGCATTATATAGCAAATGAAAAAATTCAAATTAATTAAACTATAAAATCAATCATCATATATAATCTAGGTTTTTATGAATTATTTTATGGATTAGATTATTTGATAGATTTTTTTTCAGTATTGATAACTTATGAATAAAGAATGTAATATTGACTTTCAAATTTTTTTATCAAGTTCTATAATTTAGCAAAGAGAAGAATAGTGTCTTTGAAGACTGAAAAATATTTCAAAAGACCATACAATTTTCTGATGCCATTTAATTAATTAGATTTAATATTTGAACTTTAACAATATATGCTAAAAATCTTAAAGTTAGTAAAATAATTCGTTTGAAAGCATTGAAAATTACATTGATAATTTATTATTATTCATAAGATCTTAGTAAATTAATAGCATCTTGATTTATGAACGTCATTCCTTTTTCTACGACAACCATTTGTAAAAGTCCAAAGTTAGTGTATATATAACTAGCGAAAGAATTCGGCGTCGCTCGGTAAATCTCTATATTGAAAACCTACCATGTCAGAAAACGACAGAAGATGTATAGTGGGCGTGCTTGAGGCCTTTTCTTCGATTATTACTACATATCCAGCCGTACATACATTTACATTCATTCTTAAATCGGATAATTCAGAAAATAGTGTGGGAGTGTAAGTGTCTTTCTCTTAACTCATACCTGTTGCCATACTTTATATCAATACCCACTGCAAAAAAAGTGACACTAAGAGACGGATATTCTAACGATGGCAGCAAATGCTCTGAAGTTTTTGAAAGATTGGGGAAAATTGCAATATATCATAAACTGTGAAATTTCATCTCAAACCTCCCGCCAATCATCCTGAGCCCCTCTCGATCTTTCTCAGGGCCTAAGAGTATGCCATGAAAGGTTTGGCACCGCTAGGTCGTGTAGTGTCAAAATGCATAAAAAACAGACAGACAGACACAACTTCTTCTTTATATATATAGATTATGAGTTATAAGTGATGAAATTTTTGTCTCACTTGTTGTCTTTTTCATTCGATGGGTATTTTCATTCATATAGTTGCTCTTCATTTTACACATTCTGTCCGTTTTCTTCGAGTATCCTAAAGTGTCCTGTGTGCAACGACAAAAAGCACAGGCTTTTATTCACTTTCGCTCTTGAATTATTGAGGAACAATTATACGTACAAATTCTCTGGAACAGGCATTTACTGTAGTAAATCCAACAATAGGAGGAGGTAAATCCCCTCTTCAAGTGAAACTTTTAAGTTGAAAACCATCCTATGACCTTCCTCTGAACCTAGGGAAGTATTGTGGAAAATTGGGTGATGCTAGCTTTTACCGGGACTGAGTTATAAGCGAACAAACAAACTTTCTTCTTTATATATATTGATGTCAATAAAAGAATATTTTCTTTTCATAACACGTATGTTTCGATGCTAGCCTATAATATATCACATTTTTAATATTGTTTTACAAAAACTCTTTTATATTTTCCAAATTTTTCTTTTCACGTCTAAAAATTACATAAACACAAAAAAGTGTTAAAATAAAAGATTGTATTAAATCAATTGTGAAAAATACTATTTCTTTCCGTATTTATTATTTCGCACAATTTGAATTTTATATGATCAAAAAACAACTCACTTTTCTTAAATGTACTAATAACATACCATGCATTATTGACAAGAAGTATTTTCGAATAGATAAACATAGACGTGAACAACAAGTTTAGTTCGATCGTTGTTTTTTATAATTATTCAGTCTTATTTGTGGTTTGTTCTTCATATAATAGTGGCATCTACACCGAGACGAAATCTTTTGGTGTACTACCGCAGTTCAGTCAGTCACACTTTCGCCCTCACTCACACACTGATTGCTGTGTGCAGTGCACCAATCAGTGTGACGGTGTGACTAAACTACAAATGAATAATTATTTGCTTTACTGTTGGATATTTCCGAGGTACTTGTCTCAATATTGAAATTTCCCAAGTTGCCGCTAATACTATATATTAAACCTTGTTCTCATTCATTATGCATTTGTTTCAAATAAATCAAGCGTTTCGAACCGTAACTTTCCGATTCAACAATCAAACATAGTTAGAACATATGATATTTTCTATTAGGATTTTTAACTTATACTATAGTCTGTCCAGAAAGTCTGTGCGTGTGACTGTTTATTGAATGACTCAAGAATAGAAAGCGGTAGAGAACTGCGGTTGTCACTAATCGAAGGAGGTGATACATAGCCGTCTTTTTCTCCTGTATTGTGCAAGACAAATTCATTTTTAAATTAATCCTTTTTACAAAACATCGAAAACATGTATGAGAGTATTCCGTTATTGAGATGACATTTTTAACAAAAAGTAACAAAACGAAGGACAAATCTTTATTTTTCGACGAAGCAAATAGAGAATTGTATTTGCTTAATATTAGAAGCTACTGAGATAAACATTCAAATTTTATCTGTGGCTATAAATTTGAAGTCTCTCTATTTAGATCACATATTAGAACGAAAATCTCATCGAAATAATAGACCGATATCCTGCATATTTTCCAATGCTTTCACTAAATAAGTAATTTTAAAATAAATTTATCCTGCACAAAATAGGAGAAAAAGACGGTCACATATCACCTTTTTCGATTAGTGAAAACCGCAGATCTTTACCATTTTCTGTTCTTAAGTTATTTAACAAACAGTCACACGTACGGGCCTTTTGAACAGACTATAATTTATTCCCTGAGACATTGTTACACTCACGATTCTAATCTTATGTTGTTCAATAAATGAAAAGTCATCATTAGTTTACACTGCAAAAGTAATACAATTGATGATTTGATATCGATTGAGTTCATTTAATCGAAATTATGAAACATTTTTTATAGATTTACATATAATCATTATAAATCTTAAATCATTTTTCTTTTTCCTAACTTTGTTAGAAGTGAATATTAAGGGTGCAAGAATAGATAAGGAGTTTAAGAAGGAAAGAATGGTTACAGCTAGAATACTTCGTAGAAATTATCAGAAATAAAAAGACTAGCTTGAATTTTCCTGTAACAAATCAGATTTAATAGAATCAATGATATTTTCCTAGCATCACACTCCATTTCTTTGTTTATCTTTTCTCCAATATTTTCTTTTGATTGCGTTTCTTCTCGTTTTCCAATGAACAATGCTGGATTAAATTTAGTTTTTCTTTGCAGAAAAAAGGAAAAACAGTGCGAGATAAGATACCATCATTTACATACCCTAAGTTTTCCATAATTATTACTTTTTCATTCTTTTTCTGTTGATTCCAGAAAAAATGGCATCAAACATTGCAACTGAATCCTCTACAACTGCATCAGTTTATTCAAAAATAAATATGATCAAACTTCATTTGCAATTTTATGTATAAATAATTTTTCTTGATATTTGTTTTTTTTATTCATGATGAAATATTTGAATAATAAGTAAATGTCGGCGAAAGATCCTCATTACGCCAGAATCTCGAAGCTTGTATACTAGATAGTTTTATTAGTGAACCCGGTCAACATCAGCAACTAAGAGATTATTTTAGAGGAATATCAACACTTATTTCGAAGTGGCATTTTTTCGATTCATCTGATCAAATACAAGATTACCTTAGAAACAATCCTAATATTAAGCTTGTTACAATTATGTCTGGTCGTTTTGCTCGCAATTTGCTTGCACTTATATCCGAAGTGGAAGCTTTGCATAGTGTCTATGTTTTTACCATTAATATTGATCGAACAAGAGATAAATTAGGAGATGATCCTAAACTTAAAGGAATATTCAATACGGAAGATGCTTTGTATGATCAAATACGAAAAGATTTGATACAATTATTTTGGGATGAAGGAACACGTTTAGCTCAATCCAATCACGATAGTGAAGCTCGTGTATATTTTGATGAAGTTAGACGTTTATCCCAACACTGACGAGAAATGTGCGAAAGAAAACAAATAATAATTGGCAAAAGTTTTTTATGTTATTTTTTTTATAAACTTAAATATATTCGCTATTGTAAACAAGACATCAACGTATGATTTTTCTACATTACAAATATTCTTGAACTTTAATATCAGCTAAAGCATATATGCTCTAATATTTCAACCGTCGTGAGAAGAATATTGATTTTGCTCATATTTACTCAATATTATAAAAACTACTTGTATCTTTTAGTTGCATTCCATTATGAACTACTGAAAGAATTCTTTTTATCGATGACATTGTTAAAAACGTTAAAACTTGTCATACGTCACATCGTTATAATTAATGATCTTAAAAACTGATTATCTTCCATAATTTTTTAAGTTCATACTTGATCAAAAAAAGAAAAATTCCTATTCACTCAATCAAAAGAACTAGATTTCAAAGTAAAACAAACGAAGTAAATAAAATCAATTCTTTTTTATGACCATGCTTTTCATTTCATTTTGTATGTACATTCTACTGTTATTTGAACCTCATTTCTTTCGAGATTTTATTTGGTGCATTCTCTTTTCATATAGATATTGCTTTGTTACCTAAAATGTTTATAAATCCATATGCGCAGGACATGTTTTAGAGTAGTAAACATAATACGAAACTATGAATAAATTAGAAGTGTATGTGAATGACAAAATCATTTATCTTCGGTTGCATAAAACATTACATAAACTGATTTTATTCATCGGTTTATTCACGTAATGCGCCACTTCATACATTGAATATTTAACTATATAAAAATTCAAAATAAATATTGATACCACTCTGTAGAGCAAACTCAATACTGTCAGAAACTAGAAATTCAATGTCTAACTATACATATTTTACTACAATATATAAGAGCTGCCCTTATGTTCAGATAATTGTATCGTTACATTAATAATGAATATTTGTTTACGTTTTCTTAAAC
This sequence comes from Macrotrachela quadricornifera, assembly GCA_022393335.1. Classification (NCBI taxonomy): domain Eukaryota; kingdom Metazoa; phylum Rotifera; class Eurotatoria; order Philodinida; family Philodinidae; genus Macrotrachela; species Macrotrachela quadricornifera. The sequence goes on from JAJEKB010018810.1 coordinate 16,899, forward strand.
ACATTTTGAATAAATCATAAAAAATTCTCTCAATTTAGATTTTACTTTTTTCATAATATATAATTATACTCAGAAACCGAAGACGATTTATTTTAATTATACTACATGGTTTGAAACTTATTCACTATTAACAACAGACGCAATGTTTCAATGAAAAGAACTGTGTGTTTATTGTAGAAAAAAAAAGTTATTGATTGTGAGATTATTCATATCGTTTTGTTTAGAAAAAGAAAGTAAACAGATTTGCATTATTTTTGTTTGGTTTCAGCATCAAGATAATTTTGTAATGTTTATTGTTTTAAAATTTTTAGTATAAGAGATTCTATATCAATAGTTATTTGTCAACTATATTGTTTTTTAATATCTTCCTTTCTATTAACTTGTAAAGTTATTCGAAATCAATCGATATAAATTCAGATATTTGATGATTGAATGAATTTACTTAGAAAAGTCGATGATTTATTTCAGCTTGATGAAAAAATAACATTAGATCAGTTTTCAAAACATTCTTTAACAATCGTTACAGTTTCATTAATAAATAGATTCAAATTTAGATATTTTTAAGATTTAACCGTTTTTTAATAAATTATTCAGTAAAGAATCGATTTAAATATTCTAAATTGTACTTATCATTTTGATAATATAATTTAAAAGAAGAATTAGTGAATTATCACAACGGATATCATCTTCACTTTAAGAAGCACAGAGACTATCTATAATAGTTAAGGTATAAAGATATAGTCATAAGCATATAAATGGATAAAACGATAGGATTTAACTATATCTAGTTTTGCTATGTCAAATTCCAATGTTAGGTATGCATAGATATTCATTAAATATATCGAAGAAATATAAGAATGGTGAAAATATACATTAGACATTGAATAATAGTTAAATGGAGGAGCACATGTATTTAATAGTACTTTTTTATTAGGGCTAAAATCGTGAAATATTTCTGCCTATTGAAAAAACGAATAGTAATAAGAGTAATCACGCTGATACATCATTCGTAATTTTTAAAAAATCTCTAAAAAATGATAGAAATGTTATGTAGAATATAAAATGATAACTATAAATAAAACTCACACATAAATAGGTGTACATTCGATGATATTAATAATTTTATAACTTAATTCTTTTTATTTCAATCGAATAAAATTTGCACAATCTATCGATTATTATTATATACAAATCATCGTTGGTTATTTACAACTACCATTGGTAATGAAGAGTGATATCGATGAGTCAGTACAATTATTCTTTAGTCCTTTAATTTATCGATATCGTTTGATTAACATGAATAGATTACAACTATCATCAAACGAATTTTATTTTTTTCATTAATATAAGTATATATAGACGTGCTTATCTTTTATTTTCGACTAAAATCACGTACACATTAATTGAGATAAGAAATCATGTATAATTTTCCATCTTCATTTTAACATTTGTAGAATGTCAGACAATAATATAATATCAAAATTTTCGTTAGGAAGTTCCGTTTATGATTTAGATCGAAATGAATTAAATGGTGAATGTCAACGATGGGCATTAGCTCATGGTAAGTGTATCGATTTAAATTTTTATCTTTTATTTTATTTAAATTTATTTAAAGGTTTTGTTCAACGTTATTTTACAGAGAATAATGATTCCAATGTTGTTCCTTATCCTTTTACTATCTATCCATCACCTTATCCACGTAATGAATATGAAAAAGCATATAAAATACAATATGAAATTAATATATTTGTTCAACGTCTTGCATATGATATTGAATTAATGGATTCAGTTTTTCAAAAGTTAAAATTATAAAAAAAAAACTAGTATTTTTTGTTTTCAAATAACAATAGATATATTTAGTTTGATTGAATGTGATCCATTCATAAAACGATTACGAAATATTTATGATCAAATTCAACAATTACCATATAAAGTACAAAAATAGTATATATATATATTTCAATAAAAAGTAAATATCTTTTTATTTAAAATAGAGTATTGCTGAAACATGTATAATTCGAACAGATTATATGTTACAACAAATGAATAATTCTAATAAAAAAACCAAACTTCGTTTAATTGAAATTAATACTATTGCTGTTGGTCTTGGTGCAGCAGCTAAATTAATGCATGAATGGCATAAGTAAAATAATTAAATTTTTTTTTAAAGAGAATTATTTTATTTTCTTTTTCCTAGAAAATTTTTATCACGAATACAACCGGAACTTTTGTCACAAGTAAATTGAAAATTTTTTAAATGAGATATATTTATTATCTTTTGTTTTATTATTAATATAAGTTACCAAAAAATGAATCATATGATCTTATAATTGATACTTTATATAAATCATGGAAAATTTATAATAATTCAAAGTATAAAAATCTTTTGATTTTAATTTTATTTGAAACTATTTTTATTAAGTGCAATAATTCTCTTTATTGTACCTGAATATGAATTTAATATAGGTGATCAAATGTTAATTGAAAAAGGTCTTTTATCATATGAAAATTCTTCTCTTCTTATTAAACATGTAACATTTATTGATATTTATCAATATTGTTCTCTTAATTCAAATGGCATTCTTTATTTGTAAGCTTTTATTATATTTTAATTAAAAACTATACATGATATTTATTTGAAAAAAATTTAGTAATAATTTTGAAGTTGCACTTGTTTATTATCGTACAGGTTATGACCCAAAACATTTTTCTAGTGAAAAAGTAAAAATTAAAATAATTAATTTAGCTATTTTTATTTTTTATTATTTATAGATTTGGCAAGCATATATTATGTTAGAATCATCTCGTGCTATTAAATGTCCTAGTTTAAGATATCATTTAGCTGGAATGAAATGTTTTCAATTAGCATTAATGAATGAGAATTTTTTGGAAAAAATTTTTCAAGAAGAAAAACAATATATTGATGATTTTCGAGATATTAGAGAAGAAATGTTTACTATTGATCAGGTTAAATTTGAAGAAAAGAAAACATTCATTTTTTATTTATATTATAGGCAATGAATGATCCAATTTTACAACAACGAATATTAGATAAACCAGAATCATTTTATTTAAAACAAAGTCGAGAAGGAGGTAAATAATAAATGATCTATAAATAATTGTACTTTTAGTATTTTTAAGATTTTTTCTTTACTATTCTTTCTTATCAAAAGATAAAACTTGAAATTCTCTACACAGTCATATATAATTAGACCCTAAAATTATCTTAGATATATTTGAAAAAAGATGAAAAGTAAAACCATATAAACAGTTGTAAAAAATAACGAGTTCGATGTAATGAACAGCCATGCTTTGTATCAGATTTTTCCATTACTTACTTCATCCTATAATAAAAACAAAAGATGCAGTATGAAAAGATCTATAATTCAGATAAGGCCACTTGTTTTATAATTGCACTTTTTATTCTCAAAATAGACAAAATTTTGAACGATCAAATTTCAACGATGAGAAATTGGAATAGTTTTAAATAGAAGATGAATTTGCTTTTTCTTATTTTTAAAAATACTAAAAGTTCAAGTATTTATGACCCATCTATTATTAAAGAAAATTTTTTTTGTATATAATTTAAGGTGGAAATGTTTATTGTGGTCCAATGTTAAAGTAAAAATTGAAAATAGAAAATCTCAAATTTTATTTTATTATTCTTTCTTTGTTTTTGATTTATTCATAGTGATCGAATTAATCAAATAATTATTGATAAACAATCAAATCGTTATTTTTTAATGTCTCGAGTGTATCCACCAATAAATTCAAGTTTAGTACGTTTATCTCGTACTAATAATAATAATAAAATTCTAATTGAAAAACAAATCACTGGAGAATTAGGTATATTTGGTTGTTTAATTAGTCAAAATGAAAAATTAATTTATCAACAAATTGCTGGTTCTTTATTACGAAGTAAACCATCAACAAATATTGAAGGTGGCATTGCATCTGAACAAGGATATATTGATTCAATATATCTTGTATGAAACACATTAAAGAAAAAAAAAATTCTTTCATTATTATTGTTTTTTTTTTTGTTAAATAATTCTGTTAAGAAAAAATAGACAAAAAATAATATGATAAAAAAAAAAAGAATCACATGCGAACTAATTAATATATATATGCATTAATACAAGAAAAAAAATCTGACCATAAAAATTGGATTAATTATGAGTAATAAGTCTTATACCACCCATTTCTGCAAGACGTTGGGAAAAATTACCGGCTGGACATGTTATAAACATAAAATTTCTTGGAATATCAAGTTGTTCACTAAGTGCTTTTACTGTTGGTGGATCAAATCGTCCTTTAACAAGTACCTAAAAAAAAAAACACATCTTTTTATTTAAAAAACTATATAGATAAATTAACTAACCAAATCAATACACATTTTTGGATATTGTCTATCAATAAATTTAACATTTGTTTCCAACATTGATGGAATTTCTCTTTCACTTTCATAAACATGACATATTTTTAAAAAATTTGTTAATTCATTTTCTCGTACATATAATATAGCTTTATTTAATATAGATGGATCATCTGTTTTTGCAAAAAATAACATTGGACGATCTTCAATTCTTTTATATTGTCTATTAAGCATATCACGCCATCGTTGTGGTCCACCAAAATAAATTAATAATTTTAAAACACGATTTCTTGAAAACATTAACATTACAATAAAAAAGGTTATACCAAAATATAATAAAAAATAATTAATATGTGCTAAATTAAGTGCTATTTCACCAACAAGACCAGCAAATACAAGTAAAAAACCTAATACAACATGTGGCCATGATGCATATATTGCACGTCGTAATGTTCCACGTTTATATTTTAATATCATATTACCAACAGCAAATAAACACATAACACTTAAAAATGATATTGTATATACACCTGCAAGACTTTCTATATTTCCACGAACAATTGTATGTAATAAACTTGTTACAGCAAAAAATCCAATTATTATAAAATGATTTGTTTTACGCCATGGATTTGTATATGATAAAAACATTGGTAAACATCGATCATAACTCATACGACGTATTAAACCAGTTATGCCAACATAAGATGTTAATACAGCACCAGATAAAACAAGTAATGCATCAGCTGATATTAATTTTGTAAGCCATGGCGAAGATGCTGGTTTAACTGTTGCTGTACCCATTGCAGCAAGAAGATCATCACGATGATTGAGAATTTCACTCATTGGCATTATAAATAATGATAATAATGAAAATACTATAAAAAAAAAGACATATAAAATTCCTTTTTTTTTGTTTTTTGTTCTTAAATTCAATTCATAGCAACTTACATGGATTAAATAATGAAACAACATACCACATATTTCTTAATGTTTTTGGAAAAACTCCAACATTTTGTTCTTCAATATAATTTGATGAAGTTTCAAAGCCACTTACACCTAATAATGCCAATGCAAAACCATAATATATATCAATAGGAACATTTACTAATGGTTTTGTTTTCCAATTTTGTGTAAACATTTTTATTGAATCATATGATTCCATTACTTTAATAAAACACATTATTACAAGTATTGTCATTGTAGCAATATGTATAATAAATATAAATAAAGCAACATTTGCTGATTCTTTTAAACCAAATAATGTTAATAAACAGAAAAATCCTAATAATGCAATAACAGCCCATGCTGGATCAAGACCTGACCATAAATTCTTTCCATATGCAATAGCTGAACCTGCTGATACAACAGCTGTAGCTATATAAGAAACTAATGTAAGACATGCTGCAACAGATGCAATTAATTTTGTTGTACAATTAAGTAAAACATTATATGCACCACCATTTAATGGAAGTGCAAGACCAACTTCAGCATAAATATTACGAAATAAATAAAGAACAAAAGCGACTAAATATAATGATATAAATGAATATTGACCAGCTAGAAAAAAAAAAATAACAAAAATATAAAATTAATAATTTTTTAAATTTTCAATATACCTTTTTGAGCACATATTCCTGCCGTATAAAGACAGGATGATGATATATCATTACCAGCAATAGCTGTTGCATGCCATTCACCTAATAATTTTTCGGTTTTGTCAACTTCTTTTTTTCGATGAACTAAATTAGGAATACGATTTGTTAAAGGTATTGGAGGATTATTACTATTATTAGTCGATGTTGTAGCAGTATATAATTCATTAATTACAGTTGTTGATGATATTGAATTTGATGGGGATTCAGATAGATCAATTCGAGTTACTTCACCCCATCGGCCAGGAAAATCCTATTGAAATTTAGATAATTTTTTTTCAAAAAAAAATTTTATAAGAATTTACCCAACACATAGAATGGCTTGGTGCATTACGAGGTAATACAGGAGAATTTTGTACAATTAAATGCGCTCTTTCATCATCTTCCTTATTTAATGAGCTTACAGTAGTCATTTTATAATCTAAAAGATTTTATAAATATAAACTAAATAACCTATAACTATTTTGTGTCTTTTTCTACCATTTATTTTATCAAAACATCGAATTTATATTTTTTTCCATATCTTTGTTCTCGCACTTTCCACGAGATATTTATTTTCAAATATCATATCTTTAAGATAGGAGATAATTATTTAAAAAAAAAACGATTTTTAAACAAACATACCTACAACATATTTAAAAAATACGCCTGTATATTTTAATTGGTTAATTTTTTTATCAAATATATATTATTAACGAATTTAACATTGATAGTAGCTCCATTTTTCAATTTCTATTTATTTTCTTATGAATTCGTTTCATTTTATCTTCTTTTTTTATATACATCATATGACACGTTTTTAATGTCTTCAACAGATCTACCTGAATTAGAAGAACTTTTATTTTATCAATTATTAACATCAAATTATTCTGATTTATATACAGAAGTTCAGAATAAATGTTCAATAATTGTTATACCACAACATTTACCAAGTACTTCCTTTTTAACACGTGATATATTTGAATCACATATATTTCGCCCTTCACCAATGTATCTACGTAAACATGTATCATGGAATGATAAATATGAAATTGAGTTTGATAATAATCGTACTATAAAAATTGTTTATAAAAAAGACGGTGCAGGTGAAAAACGTATTAAAATATTAAGTCAAGAAGATGTTCGGGATAGTATTCGACAACGTGCTTATAGTATATTAATTGTTGAATATCCATTAATTGATATAACTAAAATAAAAAATCCACAAAATGGTTCACATATAAAATCAATAAATAAATTAATAACTTCATCGGTAAATTTTTTTTATTAATTTAAAATATATATATTATTCTTTTAAACTAAATATATTTCTAGGTATCAAAATTTAATTCAGCAACAGCTAGTTATGAATTATCATTTATATATCTTGATTCATTACGTCAAATTGAACCAGCATTTGCACGTTTACGTACAGCATTATTTTTATTTAATGAAACATATGTTATATTACCAAAATTTATTGAAAATGCTATTGGAAAACTTCGTCAATTACGTAAAGAATTTCTTCAAGAATCTTATCAATTATTAAATAAAACTTCTGATGATCGAGATATTGAATTAGCAAGTGAAATATTTATAACTGGTAATACATATACAAAAGTTTGGCCAGTAATTATTCAAGAAAATGAAGAAAAAGATCAAATTTTATATGAAAATATTCGAAAACGACAAAGAAAACAATTAATTAATTCAAATGATATAAATTTAAAAATTAATCAAAATGCATTAAATGAATTAAAAAAACTTGATGATTTAAAATCATCATATGAAAAAGCAAAATGTATTCGTTCATCACTTGATTTAACAATAGCAGCAAAAACATTAATGATTGTTGATCCAAAAAATTCTGCTGTTAGTTATCATTCATCAACTGATATGATGCCAATGGCAGCTGATGAAACATTAACTGCATTTATTGATCTCATATGTCAATTAATATTAAAATCAGAAACAAATGATTTTATTCATTTATCTGCACATGAATATTATACAGAAAAATTTCGATTTCTTTCACTTCCACAAGATATTGATTATGCTTTTACAACTTATCGAGGTGTTATTGAATATTTAACAAATAGTTCTTCTTGGTTTTAATAAATATAATTTAATGAAATATCAAACCGGTGATTTTTTTTTACGATATTCTGTTTCGGCAGATATGTGTGGATTTTCTTCTTTATTCAATAAAAAAAAAATTGTAGAAAAAAAAACAATCAAATCAATATTTATGTTGTTCCATTTTCTTTTGCTGCTACATTAGAAGCAGTTGATGAACTTGTATCTTCAGATGGAGGTAAATGATGTGTTTGTTGTTCGATTATATCCATTAATTCATTTGCCTAAAATTAATTTGTTTTTTTTTTTTCATTTTTTTATAATTAAATAGATAAATATATAATTAAAAATAACATACAGTTGTTGGAATTGGAAGATTTTTTAAATGATAAACCATAACTGAACCAATACTAGTACCAGCAAGAACACACTAATATCGAATGAAAAAAGAAATTATTAAGATTAATTAAATAATACAAGAAAGATATACATCAGAATTTGGAGCATATGTTATCGAAGTAAATATATATTGTTGAGTAGCTAATATCACATTTATTGGTTCAAGTCTATTGAAATAAAGAAAAAAAAGAGAAGAGAAATGTATAAATAAATAACATGATTATAACGAGCGATGAAAAAATTTTACATCAATTTTATTTTTCAGTATAGTATCGCAAGGAATCGTTATAGAGACTTGGCCTTCTTTTTATTAGAAAGAGCAAAGTATCTACTACAAAAATGTTGTAAATATATCTTCTAACATCAAAGTTAGCAAAAATCACGTATTTTATATGCAATTAAAGCTTATTATATTCTCTACAAAAGTACATTCGGTAAAACAGAATTCAACTTCTCTGTGAGATATTATGAGAAAAATGTTAAGCTCGTGCTTTTGTACCTTAAATGTTTTGGTACGATTAGAAAGCTCAGGTTGCACTTTTCAGACGCACATATAATCATATTGCGTAAGTGCAGATCATCAAAACTCGATAATAGGTATTTTAATAATCAAAGCTATTGGTGATATTCTATGATGATACTTGTATATATCTGTATAATTTTAATTAATAAAAAAAATAAAAGATTTTCTTACGTATTTTTTGATAAATCCCATACTTCTACAGCTTCTTCATTGACACAACAAAACATTGTTGCGGATTTTGGTGACCAACAAATATCAAATACAGGTTTCTAAAAAAACAGGAAAATTCTAATGAATTATTTAATATATACATAAATACTTTTCTTGATGCAAATGTAATACATGGTTGAAATCGATCTGTTGTCCAAAGTGATACTGTCCAATCAGCTGATGATGAAAGAAATACACCTTTTACCATTGGACTCCAAGCTATACGATACACTGGACCCTATTATAAAAAGAAAATTTTTTTTTTTTCAAATATTTGAATTGATTTTCTTATTTACTGTATGTCCAGAATAAGTATCTAAATATTGCTCACTATATGATACAGAACATCGATGAATAAGACCTTCTTCAGTACCACATAAGTATCTAAAATATATACAAATTTATTCATTAGTTTATTCTAAGATATTCGATGGAAATGATATAATTGATATATATATATATTACATTGTTTTATCATCTGGACAGACATCAAAACAAAGACCACCCGAAGTACGAAAAAGTAAATTTTCACTTTTTGAACCTTTTGCATCTTTTGGATTTTCACGTCTTTGTACGGTTTGTTTACTTAAGATACGTTTTAATTTCATATAATCTAAACAAAAAGAAAGAAAGAAAGAATAATACATAATCTTTTTTGTTTTATTTATATTTTTTGTACCATTTGATTCAAAACCTTTACGTAATAACCATTGAGTAACTCGACCATCTAAAAAAATATGTATGAATTAAAATAATGAACAAAAAATAATATTAATATTATCAATTACAAACCAGTTGAAATTGACATAAGTACTTCTCCTGTATCATCATCACGACCTTTTTCTGCTTCTACCCAATAAAGTTGCCATACGGGTGCCGTATGTTTACCAGTTGCTTCTCTATTTTATTAATAATAAGAGAAAAATAAGTTTTTAAAACACAAAAATTTTCTTTGATTAAAAATACTCTGTATCAAGTAATGGTTTATCATTATTGCTTTTAACATCATATACATTTACTGTACCATCGAAAAGACCAACCTATTATAATAGAATTTATTTGAATACAGGAAAATAAATAATATATCTAATCTTACAGCTAATAATGATGGAAATTTAGCAGAAAAAGCTACAGTTGTTACACCAGCAGGTGTATGAAAATATCTTTCAGGAAACTAAACAAACATTTAGAAAAAAATATTTTTGTTTACCAATAAAATTATTAAAGATTATACTTCTTGATTTTTCAAACTCCAACAACAGACTAAACCATCACGTTGATCATTATATTCAAAAGGTCCATAACCAACAGCAAGTAAATCCGAATTTTTTCGATTCCATGCTAATGCACTAACATTTTTATTACTTGTTAAATCAGCAGAATAAGCTATTTCAAAATAAAAAAAAAACGTTTCATTCATTTGATTGTTATTTTTTTTTAATTAAAGTAAAATTGATGATTATTTACCAAATAATTTGTCAAGTGTTAAACCAGTGTACGTTGTTCCTTCTGAAAAATAAGAAAATATATTATGACTTATAGTTAGTGCATGGTAATAAATCTGTTTAAGTATATAGAGGAAAATATGTGTAGAACGATGTTCCTTTTTAAAAACTCTTACTATATGTCTAGCAATGGCACACAAAAATTTCTATCCTAAAGATCTTACCGCTTGTGTGGATTGGAGATTTGAGAATTTTAGATTAATGGCATCTATCTTTTATTTTGAAGATTTTAACCAAAAGGAGTGATCCTAAGTGAAACCCAATGGTTGGTTTCTTTGAAACTTGAAAAAAGGTTTTTTTCGAAATTCTCGAACTCTCTATCAGGAGTCATCAGAGGTCAAAAAAGACATCCGCCAGAGAGCTATGAGGGAAAGTACGAGAATTTCGAAGAAACCAGCTAGTGGGTTCCACTTGGGACCATGCCCTGATTACTTTTAACTAGAAATCTTTCAAAATTCTAACTGGGGCGGAAAAGTTGACTATATACAGGCATATCCTTTATGCTATTTTTTACTTAAAATATGATTAATTTGTGATATTTTTATATAGGATTAAAGTTCAGTTTATGATCTATCTTTATTTATATGATGAATATATTTCTCAAATATCGATGTTTTTGAACTTTTGATATCATTTTTTCATATCAATAATGATATTAAAATATTTTTACTTTCTTCTTGGACTGTTAAAGGTGTTAATCCTCGATAAATCGCTTGTTTAGTTTGATTAGTGTTCAAATTAAGTACTCGTTCCATAATAAATACACTTGTCGCAGCTTTTGATATCTTTTAAAAAGAAAAAAGGAAAAAAGAACCAAATTAATTTTATATAAATTTTCAATTAAAATAATATTTACATCAAATGATGCTGGGACTTTAACTTCATCAGCTTTACTTTTAGCTGTTATTGGCTTTCGCATTGTTTCATCAATTGATTGATCTGAAAGACGTGTTCCATGGGATTTTTCAGCTCCAGAACTTACAGAACGTGTTTGATCTATAATAACATAAAATATTTTCATTTATATTTCAATAAATATATTAAACAAACAAACCAATACGACTAAATCCATCATCAACTGTTTGTGTTTCGTGTGTACCCTTTCCAAGTATAACTAATAAATATTAATAATAATAATATAAAAATCTTTGAGATGTATTTCTTAAAACAAAACATACCTTTACTTTCGCCTCTTTCTGAATCATACATATCTGCAGTTGATGCATATGCTTCTCGACTCTATATAAAGAACATATAATTCATTTTTTTTTTTTTGTTTCATATTAAATATTAATCATAATAATATACTTGAGAAGTTATTCTTTCACATTGAACTTCTTTATTTTTGACTGTACTATTAAATGTATTCATACCACGATCACTAAATAAATCACTGCCTTGTCTACTTTTACATAGCTAAATAAACTTAATTAAATATGAAATAATACGAATATTTTTTTATTTCTATATTATTACTTCAACATATCGTTCATTTTGTTCTTTTATTGTTTCTAAATCTTTTGCATCATTAGCAACAATACAACTATCCATACTTAAAATAAATATTGTTTCTGTTTCACTAAGAGTTAATAATGGTTGTGATGTTTCACCATCTAATGACATTAATGATTCATCTTAATATAAAGAAAAATAAAATAAATTAAATTAAATTAAATTTTTCTAATTAACCTTCTTCAATTCCATGTATAGCCATACTTTGACCAAGTTGATCAGTATCTTGTTCAGATGGATAACTTTCAGCATCAGTTCCATGTGAATTAAGTGCTCCACCATGACTAAGACCTATCATTGATCTATTTTAATTTACAAAAAAAATATTTTCTCTTATTTATTGTTTTATTTTTTTAAACTTTTACTTTGTAGCAGAAAAAACTTGTGGTTGAGCAGTTGAATAAGCTGTTTCACTTGGCTATTTAAATTAAATAATATAAAATTTTATGTAATTAAACAATAAAAATTTTTGTTTGGTAAATAATTACTGTTGATGATGCATCTTGTGTAAGAAAAGAATCTTTCACTTTATTATAAAATTGTTCAGAATCAATAAGACGTTTTGGTGTAACATCTTGATTATTTTCAATTAGTTTTGGTAAAGTACGAACAGGTCTTGTAACTAGTGCTGTTTTACGAGCTAAACCTGATGCTTGACCACCAGATCGTCCACCACCTGACACACCAGTACGTACTGAAGCAGCTGAACGTAACGTTGATGCCATATTCAATAAAACAAATTTTATAATTTAACTATATATATATTATTTCTAATAACCATTCATTTTTTCATCACTATTAACATTACCTCTTTCTTCATTCTATGATATTCTTTCAATAGATGCCTCCCACTTCTAAGATTAAATAAATTCTTTTAAAAATAATATTTATATCAAAACACGAAAAAAAAAAAGACTAAAAGATAAGATAAAAATAAATGTCTAATTTATTTTCATCATACATTGAAAATCGAAAAAATACTATGAAAACACAGGTATTTTATAGTAAATGAAATAATAGATTAAAGAATTTTTATTTAATTAGAATTTATCCGAAAATTTTTTACAAAATTTTATTGATTTATCTGATTCAGAAAAATATCTTGTCATTAAAAAAATTATTGATGAACAACGTAAGATTTTTTTTTCTTCTTATTTTACTAAAACTAAGTTATTTCTGATTATATTAAGCAACTCCATACGATGATCTCAATGAACGAATATTAAATTTATTTAAACAAAATATTTCACAACCATTTTTTACAGATAATAATTTATTAGAAATAAAAATGGATTCTATATTAAATAAAATATCTAATAATATTATTATTCTTTTACATAATTGGTCTTATGAAAAATTTAGATTACATGAAATTTTTAATCATTCATTACCAAAATCTATACGTTTTATTATTTGGTATTTATATTTATCCAATGCTAATCGTAAATTATTGAGAAAAAAAGAAAAAATCTTTTAAAATTAAATCATATTTAATATATTTAGATCATCAAAAATTTCTTAATGATTTAACAAATCATCCACAAAGTATATTAACACCTATGGACAATGAAATTCAAGATAATTGTAATGATCTTATTAAAAAATTATCATTTATATCTGATATGAATAATTCTAAAGGTTATTAGTATTTTTTTATTTAAATAATAAATTATTTATTATAGAAATTCTGTATACAATGAAAACAATACTTTCTTATTATCGTTCACTTTTTATTAATAAACATGATTTAATCGATGCAGAATATTATTATGTTATACCAATTATATTATCATATAGTACATTTCACTCTGAGTAAGACGAAATTATATTTGTTTTTTTATGATTTTGTTAATAAGTATTAATTGACAGAACTGAAGAATTCAATGAAAAATCACTTTCAATTTTAATTGAAATGTATCGAACATTTTTAGAAAAACTTCCATTAATATTACGTAATACATATTTAAATGTAAATGATTTAATTTTAAATTTAATATCGAATAAAAACAATCTTATCAATTTAGAATTCAATAGAAAATCTTGAACCATGGTTTCATAAAATTGAATATTATTTAAAAAATATTGATCAAATATTTTACAATCATATACAAACTATACTTCATTCAGCATGTTTGTTACATCATATTTTCAATCATTTATCTGATTGTCTTTTTTTTTAAGATACACATACATCTGCAAATAATGATAGTCATATATTAGTTTTATTAAGAAAATGTTGTTATACATGGTTCAAATATATGTTTGTTGGTTAGTATTTTGTATATAAATTATTCAGGATAGCTACCATTATTATTTATATCAAGCTTAATCTTGTCTAAAAATTTCTTAAATGTTTTTTTGAACTCTTTTTCAGAAAATGTTTTTTTATCTATGTTGAAAGCCGCATAAGCCATTCTTATTTCATTTGTTCTAGGTTGTTTTACAACTGATTCGCTATTATTTGTTTGGGATCAATATTTAATTACTAGTGATATAGATAACTTTCATGATGAAATTCTACCAATTATTGCAACAGCTATAATTATAATATTAAAAGATTTACTAATAAAATGTAAAAAGGTTTATTATAATTATTTACATATGTATAAAGAAATATATATATATATGTTTTTCTTTCTATTAGGCATCAGAAATTGAAGAGATTTTACAGTATAAAACAAATACTATTTTAACATATCAATTACAATCAATTATTAATCAATTTTTTCTACCTGATTTTAAAATTCGAATAATGAAATCAGATATTGTATCAAATAATTCTCATACTAAAAGTTTGTAAAAGAAATCAAAATTTTCAATTGAAAATTATTTTTTTATTTTATTAGTTCATCAACAAATGAATAATAAATCAAAACAAGAATTGAATATAAAAGTTAATCCACTACATGATCTACTTCATACAATAGTACAAACATGTAATCGAGGTACTAATATGTAAATTCTAACTAAAGATAAATTTAATTATCTCAATTGATCTATTTAGTAATGCATGGTCAAGGAAATAATAATACAATTTTGAATAAACAAACAAAAAATGATATATATATTCATAAATTTGATTTAAAAATGGCTGAACGAGATACTATTGGAAAAATATTAAGTATTGAAGAACGAAATGCATTGTCATATGAACAAAAAAAAATATATAATCAACAAAAATTCCAAGCTGTTAATAAACGAATTCAAACTCGTTATATTTTTGAACATAAAATATTATTAGATAAAAATTGATAAATAGATAATCATTTTTGTACAAGTTTTAATTTTTATAATCTGTAAGAAAAAAAAAACGTATTGATAGATATCAAAGATGTTAACTAAGTGACGATAAGAATGGTAATTTAGAATAAATTTTAGATAATTTTTAGGCGGCTTACATTGTAAATAGAGCGGTATATGGTTATCTAATTATAGCTTTAACTATGTTCTTGATGTAATGATGATATATTAAGATGATAAATCTCCAATTTGATTTATGAGAAATATAGTTCTCTATAGTTTTTTTGTTTGAAATAAAAGAAAAAAATAAATTTATTGTAATTATACAATTTGATAGTCAACAGGTACCCATTGTTAACATAGGAAGTAGTATAAGAATTTTTTCTTCAAGCAACTTTCTATAAAAGACAAAATCTAAAATACTTTAAATTGGTACAAATTCGAAAGTAATTTGTCGCATACTATTAAGAACGTTAGTTAATTTCGAAACTAATATCTTAACTTCTTATAATAATTGATCAAATGATACTTTTTTTTTAGCATTAACATAAATCTTAGATCATTTGTCAAACTATCTGAAGAATTTATCCAATAACTAACTAGTAAATTTCTGTAAAAAATATGAAAAAAAGTGGGCGAAGACTATTTCTGACAGTTGTCCTTCATCAAGATTTATAACCAAAAATATTCAGCATATATTAAGAAAATACATTTATCTTCCAAATTCTTTCTTTATCTATACTATTTCTGTACTCATTAAGACACAATAATACCAGTATTGTTTTTCATAAATCCATAACCGCACAAGACATACATTCTCATATATTGATCATAAGTATCATCTTGAATAATATATATTCTACATATGTGATCCGAAGACAACTACTTCTTATAAACAATCGAAATATAATAATCATAAAATATTCGCTTTATTTAAAGAAGAATGAATCGATTAATTTTTAAAAAAATGTCATTTTGACATTTAATAATCCATCTTAAGTAATCAAATATTTAATCATTAGAGAAATAATCGAAAGCAACCATAATAATTTTTATTATCATATTTACTGTAAAATCTTATTTGTTTTAAAATTACATGACATACATGTAGTATTAATAACAGTATTGACCAAAAAAAGAAAACGGAAAGTATCAAGCAATAAAAAACAAAAAAAAAAAAAGAAAGATTCAGATGGATATATCATACAAAAATAGACGCAACATTCTATACATATGAGAACAAAGAAAAAAATAAATAAATAAATAAATAAACAGTTATTCATTGATCTTTGAATTGTTATTAATTACCACTATCATCACCAGTAATAATTATCGATGGAGATCCAATCGTTATAGTATTATCTTTTCGATTAGATGATATTGATTGTGAATTTAATATTATTAAAGGTGATGTTGGATCACTACTATCATCTTCTTCTTCTTCTTGTTCAATATTTTCTGAAAGATGTATAGATGGATATTGATGTTGAGAATGTTTACGTATATTTGTTTGTAAAGAATTTTGATGACGTTGTTTATTTATTGGTGTTCGAGATTGTTTTTGTATATTATTTATTGATGTTGTTTCTTCAAATGTTTTTGGTCGTATTCGATGATGATGATGATGACGTTTCGATATATTACGAGATGAATTATCTTCATTTAATTTTTTCTTATCATCTAATAATGGATCATGCATAAGAAATTCATTAACAATACGGTTTGTTTTTTCATCAATACTATAATCACGTGTTATTGGCATAGAATAAATAGGTGGACTATGACCTAAACTAGCCATAGCTGTATCACGTACCATACTAAATTTAAAACGAGATTTTGTTATACATGTTGGAAGAATTGAATATGTTGTTGGTTTATTTTTATTTATTGTTGTTGTTGTTGTTGTTGTTGTTGAAGGATTAATTACTGGTGTTTGAGTATCAAATGAAACTGAACCACGTTGTGAACGAAATGCTGCTGCTTGTGAAGTAGGTGTAGTAGATGATGTTGTTGTTGAAGATGGTGAACGTTGAAGAATATGACGAGAATTTTGTGTATCAGATAAATTTGGAGAAAGATGTTGTCGATTAGAATTAAGTGATGAAGGAGAACTAGGTATACCATCAGTACTTGATGATAAACGAGTTGTATTAGATTTTATTTCATTTGATGATGGTATAGATTCTTTTTTAGATAAATCTATGATAAAAATAGAAACATAGAGAAATTTTTTATTAATTCTTTTTTTTTTAATTTACTATCATTCTTTTGTAAAAATAAAATTTTTGATTCATCAGATTTTGTTCGACGAAGATCAGGATGTCGAACTTGTAATGATGATGAAGGTTTTAGATTTATTTCATTAATCTAATTTATGAAATACAAAAAAAAACTAAAATAAGAAGTTTTTATTAAAATTTTTACTTGACGAATTGTTGATTTATATTCATCAGTTTTTGAATGTGAAATACCAACATTTGATAAAGCATTTCGTTTATCTTTACCAAATTCTCGTCGTTTTTTACTTGCTGTTCGAATAAATGATGATGATGTAACAAGTTTATTACTATTATTATTATTTGTATTTGATAACACAGAAAGATTCATTGGATTTGGTTTATAATATTCAACAATTGGAATATTTGTTGTTAAACTACGTTGTTGAATTTGATTTGACGGAATAAGATTATTATTTGTTTGATTAGATAAATCATCATCTAAATCTTTAACATCAATACTTCTTTGATTTAAACGTGATTCACCCATATAAATAACACTTTCAGCACCATCATGTGACATCCAATCTAAACTAAATGTACGATTTTGACTATTTTGACTTTCTAATGATTTATAACCACTATCATCTTGATGTGGAGATATTTGTGGTGATTGTTGTTGTTGTTGTTGTTTATAAATAATTCGATTATTTATATCAGGTAAAGCATTTTCATTTCCAGATGATTCAATTGATGTAAATTGATCATTTGGTCCACGACTACTTGTATCTGATTGCATATCAAAATCAGTTTCAAGACTTCGTTCAAAACTTGAATTTTCACTTTTCGAATTAAAATTATTTAATAAACTTGAAAAATCTATTAGAGAACTTTTTCTATTATTATTATTATTATTATCATCATCATGATCATTTTGTTCATTATTATTATTAAGTAATTGTTGTTCACGTCGAGCATTTGATTGATTAATACAACTACGACGTTTTTCAAATGTACGTCGAAGAGCTTGACGACGAACTTCAGGTGGTGGTAATAAAAGATTGGATGAACTTTTACGACGATATTGATATTTTGATAGATCATCATCACCAATATTATTGATATTTGTTATATTATTAGTATTTTTATGATGAATAGGCATTGCACCAGCTGAATCAATTGATGTTGATGTTAATAAATCTGATGAAAGTTCATCTGGTGAATTTCTATCTAATTTTTGTTGTTCTTCAAGTTCATATGATTGACGTAATCGCCAAAGATCTTGTGATGCTATTGTTGCATCATTATCATGATCATTTATACTTTTTTGTTGAACAAGTGTTGCTTTACGACCTGTATTTCTTTGATATTCATCCTAAAAGAAAAAGAAAAGAACTTTTTTTTTCTTATTATCTTAAGAAAATTAACCATTTCACTGCTTTCTCTTCGAGTTTGTAATCTAGCTGCTTGAACAAGTTCAGTCATATCAGGAATTTTAATAACAATTGGTGGTGGAGCAATAGATGTACGATAATCATCAGCATATTCATAAGATTTTGTTCGACGATTAACTACATCCGAACGATTTGTACCTGGTCGTAAAAGATGAACAGCATCAAAACTACGTGATTGTTTATCATTTGTTGTATAATTTGCTGATGTTGAATGTTCAAGTGAACGAGAATGTTCATGATCTCGTTGTGAAATTGATAAACGTACTGTTGATGCTGGATCTAAAATAAATAAATTTATAATTTAAATTTTGCTTTTTCTTTTTCTTTTTTACCAAATGGATCAAGTGTTGCTGTAAGATCTTTTTTTTCAAGAATAATAGCAGCAGAATTTTTTCGACTTGTTGATGGTGATGGTATAGATAAATGTTGAGAATCTGTTGATGTATTTGATAATGGATTTCCAATAACAGAAAGACTTGATCCACGTGGAGTATAATATATATCTTGTTGTGTTGATGTTGAAGGCGATGGTGTTGATGGTTGATTAGAACGATAAGCTAATGTAACATCAAAACTACTTTGACGATAAGGTGATAAAGAAGTTGATGATGGTGATGGACGTGTATCAACATTTAAAGAATGACCTTTTTCAAGACGTGGTGTATCAGATTTTCTATGAGACATTAATGATACATTTGAATTTTGTCGAACATAACAACGTGGATCAACTTGTAAATAAGATTGTTCATCATTCATTATAATATCTCTATATATATGACTATATAAAATAAAAGAAAAAAAAAAGTAAGAAATTTTTTTTTTTTTCTAAATTTATTTACGAATCATTTTGTTGATTATGTGAAATTTGACTTGTACCACCTGATGAATGATAATCTGGTATAATTTTTTTTGAACTTGGTATTTGCCATTGATCTCTATTTAATAAAAAAAAAATAAAAAAAACCGAAAATTATTTTTTTTTTCTAATAAATTTACTCTGGTAATTGATATCGATCAAGTGGATTTGATCGACGTGGTTCAAGTGGAGAAAATCTTCGAATACCATGATGATATAAACGATTTGAATCAATTAATGATGATTGATTTAATGTTTCATATAAAAGTTTCATTTGTTCGGCTTCTCTAAAAAAATTTTTTAAACAAAATATAAATGAAAAAAAAAAATATTTTATTTAATTACCTCAAATTTTTTCGATTTAAACAATATTTGCATAATAATAAAATCGAAAAAACAATGAGAAGACCACCAACAATACCTGTTATAAGTACAATGAATGCCAGACTTCTATGATTAATATGTGGTCGTGTTCCCTACATATAAAATGAATTATTTCAATAATATGTTTTTTAATCTTTGATAGAACAAAAAGAAAAAGAAAAATATTATTCATTACTCTTCACAATCAAACTAAATATTGACGTCATTTGTAGAATAGACAACAAAAAGAAAAACTAATTAATATGAGTATAGTTCTTATTTTTATGATTTTTTTACTCATCTATGGATGAATACTCACTTTCATTATTGATTCACGTCTAAAAAAAATTGTCGCCGTTCAATATTTGAAATGATGGCTAATGCCCTTGGTACTTTTCATTCATCATCATCATCATATTAAAATAGTTTAACAATAGAGAAAAAAATTTTTTACAAAAAAAAAAAAATATATATAATGACAACAATCGGAAAGAAAAATAAAATATATATTTTATCTGAAATTAACTTTAATAAAAAAACAAAAAAAATTTATTTAAATGAATAAATTTACTTATTATGCATTTTGTTAATGCATGAAAAATGATATGTCAACATAGGTTTACATGTGTCAAAGCTTGTATTATGTCAATGATCTTTAATTCAACTTCTTAGATGTAACGCTATTTAAAAAAAGAATCGAGATCTTTTTCCTGTTTCTTTCATTTCTTCTTTTTTTTTTTTTTTTTTCTTCGTCATCTTCTATTTCATTCTATTGTATTCCTCGAGGAGAGAGACTATAAGCAATGAATTTTCTTTATGTCACATCATTTAACAGCAGTCAAATTCTCATACTAGTAAGAACGAGAAATGTGATCAACAGGAGACTAAGATTAGTTTATGTGTACACATACAATGAAAAAAAAAAGAAAAGGAAGAGACAAAAATATGAAACCATTTGGTAAATCATGATTTTACATAAAAATATTTTCGAATTATGCGCGTCAAAAGCATGACTTTATCTCGTGTATTCAAGCATACACGCAATGTTGATGTTCAATGATCTGTTATTATGATTACGTGCATGACACAATTACAATTCATTGCAAGACAGATACGACTGCTGTGTAATTATAAAATTCAATAGAAAACATAAAAAAACATTAGAACTAATAACTGAAAAAAAAAAAAAATTATTTATACAATATATAAATGATGAAGATAAAGAAAAACAAAATGAATATTGAACATATTCTTATGGGATTTATTTCTAATTATTTAACAAATAATCAAAAATCTTATTCAACTAACCCTAAAAAAATCCTGTTTTGTATTTCATGTATTAACTAAGATTATTTAACATGCATAAACATGATGACATACTAACGTAGTTTTTTGGAAGTTTGTTTATTTGAATACTAATAGACTGAGCGAGAGAATGACTATTTGATGTATTTTTGATGCGAAAGAAACTAAATGAACGAGTGTGTATATGAGTGACGGAATGAGTGCCTATGTCTTTTCATTCACAATAGCATTGTTATTGTTGTCATTGTTTTTCTGACATGCAACTATGATAAAGACATACGATAATAATAAACTCTTTTATATAAAATTTAACTTAAGATGAAACAACAAAAAAACAAATTGTGCAAAAGTCTATACATTATAGTAGAAAAGCACAAAAAAGAAATGGAGAGAGAGAGATTTTCCTTTATTCTTCTTTGATGACAAATACACTTTATCTATATTTTAT
>JAJEKB010018811.1:2322-13646 GCA_022393335.1 Macrotrachela quadricornifera
ACTGTATATGGAGATCAAAATGTAGAATTACGCAAACGTGATTTACAGGGTGTACAAAATGTTGATGGATGGGAAGCTACCAATGAAGCTAAATAGCCACGCGTAATTTACAAGGTGAACATAAAAATTTAGGACGAATGCCACTTAAGAAGCCTGTGACTGTAAAATATCGAAACGTTTTTGTTGGCTTTTTACATTTTCTTGTTGTAATGCACTCGCACATATAATGTGACGCTTTTAAACTGTTTTTTACAGCCTGCCCAGTTTGTCTTCTAATATGCTTTTGTAGTTTTTCCTTTAGAAATATATCAGAATCATGATACTAAAATGTGTTTTTAACACGGATAAAGTTAAACTTGAAGCATTTGATATGGTGTTGTTGGAATAAGTATTGACCAGTTTCCTAATTTTTCCATATTTGTAATAATTGAGCACGTTGTAGTAATGGTTTGTTATATACGTGGTGTATTAAGTTTTAAAATAGGCGTTTTGGAGTTGTTCTCTTCTTCAATATTATCAACAACTGACCGATTAAGGCCACCCCCCCCCCCCCTTCCAAAATCGATTTGAGAGTTATGGTCATCCAAATGGGCTGAAATTTCCAGGATATGTTGGGACTGTAGTGGAAAAGCTGTGGTAAAATTTTCAGCTTGATACTACGTCATTTGGTCGCAATATACACTGAACAAGAATGAAAAATAGCTGATTTTGTATCCAAAAGTTCTCTCTCCTAAGTCATTTAACCTATTAAAATTTTTTTTTTGTTAGAAAGAGCGTGTCAAGATGCAGGACATGTCGTTATCCTTTTTTTTTAAATTCTTGCTTTTTTAGCGGAAGAAGGAAATTACAAGTTCAATGACTCAAAAAACGCGCTTAAAATAGGTGCCTAGTTACATAAATGTCTGTGACTTTACTGAAAAACGAAGTTTAACTAAAAAAGGACAAAAAATGTCCTGCATCTTCACACGCTCTTTCTAGCAAAAAAAGATTTTAATAGATTACATGATTCTGTACGGAGAACTTCTGGATATAAAATCACAAAACCATAAATAGAGAAAAAACGGAAGGCACTTTTCGTTTTTTTTAAAAGAAGCAGATTTTTGGAGTAAAGATTAACAAAAATCATCAAAAATTTTGACCAAAAATGAGGTGTCGAAGAAAAACCAATAGTGTTTCTAAAAGAGCAGAAGACGGGCTATCTTTCCATGCATTTATCTCATTTTCAAAATTTTTGGCGAAAATCAACATTTTTTGAGGGGGTGGCCTTAATTAATGAACCAAATTGTTTTCTTTTCAATTCGTATTGTAGATTTATTTAATTGAATTTTTCTAGCATTGTTTTATTTTTACGGAATAATTTACAAGCTGCAGGAGCTGATGACATATTTACACTGGGTGTAATATTATTTAGAGTTAAATTAAAACGTGAAATAACATTTATTTTTAGAAGGATGATAATGAGGAAGAGGTGCATGACAATGTTGATTATGTTTTAAATTATAATTTAACTGATTCGATATAATTGGTATGAATTTGAACAACATTTGACAAAAGAACAGCACTAGCAGAATAATTAAGAAGACGAAAAGTCAAGGACATTTTTGAAAAGATATTTGAACCTATATTCCTTCTACTGTTAGCAAAGAAAATCTACCCATCGAGAAATCAAAAGTACAGTGAATATGGGGAAGACGATTTAAAGATTTTTGTCATTAATATTTATGTGCAGATGAAATAATAAAATTGAAAATGAAAGCTGTCATTTCGTATCTTTTTACTTTTGTGATTTTTTAAAATATTTGTGCTCGTTTGAGATGCAACTATTCGTAGAAGAACCAGAGAGAAAGAAAGCCGAAATTCTTTATCGTACATGTCGTTTCACATTGAAAAAGATTTATTCTTTCCTTTGAATTTTCTAATCTCAATTTATAATGGGTTATATTTTGATCACAGTTTCTAAGTACTAGGTTGATTTGGTAATTACAATATAGAAAACTATTTTGTTTTTATTTTGACAGAACTAAAAAATATACTTCTCGCGTAGAAAACTAAACCATATATACATCCGAGACAAAAAATATTTACAGTCAATATTTTGAGTATATGGTTACCATATAAACATATTTTCTAAAGAGTAATACCATATTCTACAAACTCGTGAAGTTTTCTGTCATTTGATATATTTATGTTTTAAGTTTCACTTATGTATTGGCAAAATAAATTGAGTACAATGAAAACATTCTCAATCAACAACTAAGAAAATATTCAGTTTTTTGCTATATTTTTTTTTTATTGGTTTTCTTTATCAAATTTAAGTCTGATTAGCGAGAGTATCTAAATATTACTCAGACTATTGTTCAACATATAACTATAAAGTAAGACGAAAATATATGGGGTCATAAAGAATTTAAAGCTCCATCAAAATATATAACTACCTTTGTAAAAACTTATTTCTTTAGTGCCTATAATTTGAAAAAGCATACAATACGCTGAATTTTTGTATTTGTCGATTGAGAGCATTTTCATTGTACTGAAATTATTTTGACAAAAGAATAAGCACAAGAAAGTATATAAATACATAAGATACAGAATTTCGACGCTATCAGAATGTATGATTATCTTTTTAAAGAAATAATTCTATGGTGATAAAAAAAAAACTTTTAAAACTTATTTTGATGACAGTGATTAAACCAAGTTTGTAAGAATCTGGACATGAAAGTACTTTCATTGTATTCAATTTATTTTAGTAATTCATAAGTGAAACTTAAAACATAAATATATCGAATGACAGAAAACTTCACGAGCTTTTAGAATATGGTATTATTTTTTAGAAAATATATTTGTATAATGACGATATACCAAGGGAGAAATAACTGATTTAAATCAGCTTTAAACTCATTTTAAATCACAAGGATCATTTTAAGTCATTGGTGAGTCGCTATAAATCGGAAAACAACGAGCTGTAAGTTTATGATTTAAAATGAGTTTAAAGCTTATTCAAATCGGCTTTCAACTCATTTTAACTCTGAAAATTCAAATAAACTCATTTTAAATTACAAACTTACAATTTGCTATATTCCCCTTACAATACACTCAAAATATCGACTGCAAATATTTTTTCCCAGTGCATATCTTCGACATGTTTCATCGCGACAAAGTCAAAGGAAATATTTTCTTCGAACAATAGAAAGTATTATATACAATGCTCTTACTATAGACAAAAGCCGAATCGAATACTTCGACTTGTTTTGATCTCTGCACTATATGTGTTAAGTCTTCTTCATTATATGAAAAAATGATTGTTGAATATATATTAATAAATTAGATATCCAAAACGGATCTTGAATAAACAATAGAAGCAGAACTTGTCATCACAAATATTAGGTAATAATGTGCAGTATTCGAAACGACAAGACATTACCTACACTTAATCTGAGTCGAATAGATTTGAATCCGAGTTTAAAAATTTTAGAGTGTAGGTTGAATCGAATCGCTTTGAATATCACTTTGACCTAGTGGATTGACATTTTTCTGTTCATTCCTGCCTCTGATCTTTACTGATAATAAATGAAACTAGAAACATTTTGAAATATATTTAACAAACTTCACATATAATTAGAAATACAAGATAGATAAGCAGATGAATCCTTTATAAAGTCGGAATATGATCAAAATTGAATCGTTTAGTTGAAATGAGAATAAATATTTCAATGAAACAGAAATTATGTTATAAACAAAAAATTTATTTTGTTTAAAGGATATTAGATGTTTGTTTTGTTTTTTTTCATTTGTGATAATATTAATTATAAAATGAGGTGAAATTCAAGTAACAATTTCTATGTGATAAAAAGTGTTATTTATTGATGGATGAGTAGATAAGCATTACCATACAACACATTTGTTAGTTCGACTATTTTGTTGACCTGGTTTACATCCGAATATTCGATCGAATTCTACAAAATTCGCTGTGGGACCAATAACTCTAAAAAAAACATCAATTGTTGGTACGATGAAGTGAAATATTGTAATGCAGACCAACCTGAATTGATTTGGCGAATGTAAACTTTTTAAAGCTTGGTTTTTTGAAAATTGACTTTTTGTCTTGGAACACCAGAGTTGACCAAAACTGATAAAGAACATTTGTTCTGGTGAATATTTTTCTAAAGTTGGTAATTTTTTGTCAAAATTTTTATTAGTTTGAGCCCATTTTTGATAAGCCTTAAAAATAAATAAATAAAATTTGCATGAAAGAATAATACAACTAACGAAAAAAGCTTCTTTTAATGCAACATTATCAGCAATATTTTCACCTTGCGTTTGTTTCCCATTGACCTTAATACTGTTTTGATTTAGTGTGTAATTATTATATTGATCAATGATACATTTCTTTTGTTCATTAAAAGATTCGATTGTTTTATTTGTCCACCAAGAAATTTTATTTCCATTTTTATCATATTGTCTTCCAATAGTATCAAATCCATGTGTAAATTCATGGCCGATAATCGTTCCAATCGCTACATTAAATACAAATTTATTTTCTCTTTATCTCTAATAAATGAAAACTAACCACCATAGTTGAGATGTCTACAATAAAAATAAATCGATTTTTAGATACAAGATTAATTTATTACTTAGGTGCGTCTTTATTGAAAAATGGTGTTTGGAGAATGGCTGCTGTAAAAGCTAAATAGAAAATGAATACGTTTATGTAAAAAATTTGTAGATCGAATATATAACTGACTTATATCATTAAAAGGCGGTCGATAAAATGCATTGACATTAGTTGGTAGAATAGATGTCCAAACTTTTCGATCAACAGGTTGACGTAACCTTTCAAATTTCGCTTTCGAAAGTACTTGAAAGATGAGCAAAACATTTTGCATATAAGAAGAATTGAAATTATACTACTATCTGTATTAAAATAAATATAACATCGTTTTCTATATTATACCTGTGTGTATTTTTTTTCAAGATCTGTTACATTATCACTTTCTAAACCATCAGGATAACCAATTCTTTGATTGATTGCTTGTATCTATATAATTATAAGAATTTATTCTGTTCTCGATTTTGAAGGGATAAGCTTTCAAAATGAACAATGCTCATCGATTTCGAACGTGATAGAAAAGTGAGAGATGAGATTAACTAGTGATAAAAATACAAATTGTGACAACAGTTAGACTAAGTGGAATAACTGAAAAAAGTGGGCAGCATTAATGGTTTTGATTTTAGCATATAATTCTCAATAATCAATTGTAATTATATATGCGACAGTTTACAGATTCAGAACTGCGATGAAAAGAAAATGTGCAAGTGAAAGAGGGACAAGAGATATTTTCTGCGAGCTCATGAGATACATATACACTTTTTTTGAAATTGGAAAGATACAAAAATTGGTTTTCATTCTATGATCTTTTTGTGTATAAAAAGAACAATTTTTGCTGGAAAAAAATTAAAAATTTCTGAGAATAGAAAAGGGACATATTTATCTCTTGCATCCTATAGTGGCCATAGTTATGGTCAGTAGTAAATAACCTACTAATTATTCTTAGATAGATTTTCGCCACTTAAATCTTGTCAGAGTTCTCATTAATAACTCAAAGTCGGATTTAAAAATTATTGAAAAAGATCGGTTTCAGTCCGTTTTCTAAAGTATCAAACGAAATCGCTAGAAGTTTACTTAGATCCATCAATATGATAGTCAGATCCGACAGTGAGAGTTATGGAGTCTCAGTATTGCGTCTAATGCTCATTAAGTTAAAAAGCGTAGTATTCTGAATTTGATCGTCAGTGATTCTGACTATAGGATCCAATCGGACACAATAGCATGCATTCTGCTTTGATTTTCAGTTCCGAAATCCTGAGAAATTTTTTCGGCTGATCTGATCTTGCAAGATTCTATCGGATTGCTAAATCTGGATTATGCTCTATTGACAGTTTTTCAAGATTGAGATAAGCGAAACTCATGACGGTGGTCGTTACTTATATTTAAGTTACTTTTTCAATTGCAAAGTTTTTTGATATAGGATCCATCCATGTTGATTGATTAATCATATCAGTGAAAACATTTCGAATGTTATTAATCATTTCAATTGACTATGAGACAATCAAATAAAAATAGCTCATTAATAAAAGTTGTATTTACTTCTTTTCGAGCATTTTCATCAAAATATTTTTTGATATAAAGTTTCGATAAAGCAAAACCCATATATGTATTTACAAAAGTAACACATTGAATTGAACGAGATTTTTCAATATTAATTCCTTGAAACACTTTATTAAATTGTTGTTTCATTGTTCGAAATAGTTTTGGCATATATTGAATTTGATTCATCACGAAGCGCCAAACTAAATAATTCTGTATAGTACGCGGTGATTGACGTTGAATAATCATCGAAATGTTACGTAAAACTGCAAGTTCACCCACTATTATTATATCTTCATGAACAAGACTTATATTTGACGATAGGTAAATACGTTGAAGATAACCCGTAAAATTAAACTGAATAGACAGTATAAAAAGTAAATACATATCGAAAAAGAAAATATTCACAGTTGTGTTCATTATCGAAGAAAGATTACCGAAAGTTGTACGATTACGTAATTGAACATATCGTTCAGCTGTAGTCCAAAGATACTATACAAAAAAAGTTAATCTGATCATATATATATATATATATATATGTGCAATAAAGTACTTGAGCAATATGTTTTTCAAACTCGAATATATGATTAACATCATCATCGATCATTGATGTATTGTTAGTTAATGATAAAGACACATTTGTCAAAAATTGACGATAAGCTCTTGTAATTTGAGTTTCGTTGATATAATAAGAAGGATCTAGTAGACCAAGATTACCTTGTCCAATCTGGAATATTTATAGAATGAATGCGTGGGATTTTGACCAATTTTGTAGAAAAACTTTTTTATTTTAGTCTGCCAGTTAGGTGTAATGTCGTCAGAAACGGTCTATGATATGAAGGAAAATTTTGTTTGGTAATTAAGATTTGTAGGCCCAGCTAGAAACAACTCGCATTATTTATATAAGTAAAAGACGTAGATTTAAGCTGAATTTATAGTCTTTTGTCAATCGTTTGATTTGGAAATTCTCGTACTGGTAGCTTCCTTGATATACTTAATTTTAGTACCAGTCTGAACTCTACCAACCAAAACGGTACCCTTGATAAATATCAAAAATTTTCCTTGAAATTTCTAGAAAAGAAAAAGTGTTTTGTCTCTTTTTCTTTGCCATTTTGATCGTTGAACCTCGAGTTAATGCTAATATTCAGTATGTCACAAGATCTACTACTGAGAAAATTTCCTAGTCAAACGATTGAGGTGAAGACTCAGTTCAACTTTACTCACTACCTTATATTCATCGCTGTAAATTGAAATTATTTCGCAACAGATACAATTGTTCTTAAACAATGAGCTGGATCTACAAACTTTAGTTACAAATAGAAATTTTCTTCCTTTCCACAGACCGTTTTGATGACGTTGCGCCTAATTAATCGATTAAAATCGAAACTCTACAAATTTCCTCTAGTACTCACATAAGTACAATAGGACGACGAATTATTCTCATCGATGTCTGTTGTTACATAAAAAAATGTAAATCTATTGTATTGATTAAATTTAACCAATAAACTCGTCAAGTCAAATGTTGATTGATTCCATATTGTTCCTTGTAAAATAGGCCAACCTCCCAATTCTTTATTAATAAATGAAAGTATAACATGAACATCTTCATCTTCTATAGCATCTTCGTTGACACATGAATTATATAAACGACGAGTATTGATAATTGAATTAGGTTCGATGGTTTCATTGGATAATGATGATGATGATGAAAGAAGGTCTACAAACAATGAAAGATAACAAAATTCAACAAAAAAAGACTATTAGATTTTACCAATAAGATCATTATTTACTCTATTTTGCAATATTTTAAATATATCTTGATAGCTGCCTACAAATCAAAAGTAATTCAATAGATATAATTATAAATTTTACTATCTTCTGGTATTTGTGTCTTTTTGATCCATGTACCACATGTAAATTCATAAAAATTTTCACATGGATCAACTGTTTCATCGATATTCTCAAGTATATAATGAGCTACAAAGATGGAATAATATATTTATTTTATTTGAAAATTCACTAACCTGCTTTGATACAATATGAACTCAAACATAGATTGTTATTATCATTACCTTTAATTAATAGATTTATATTTTGATGTTTTATCTTAATTTACCTTGTTTGTTTTGGTCAAATTTTATTTTACTTCGCTCGATGCCATACAAAATAGATAATACTACTGTGCCAATGAAGAAAAGAGTAGCAATAATACTCAGAAATATCGATAGAGTAACTGTGAACTTCCTTCGTTTAGATGATTGCCTGAAAATATCAAGAAACAATCTCGATGATTAGGATAGCCGTCTCGCTTAATAACATCTATTCTCCTGTTAATTAATATCTTCAAAATTATTGAATATTGAACTTACTCATGAAAATTAGTGATAGGCACAATATTATTTACTGAGTTATTGATCATAGCTATTTGCTTTAATTGAAATTCTTATGCAACAATATGTCTTCACGCATGAATTTAGATCCGCAAATGTTATTTTATAATTTTAAGTTCGATCTTTTATAAGAAAAAAACACATTTAGATGTCTGTGAATTATTGACATTAATATTGTATTTATTATCTACTTCAGGTTTGTTTTTCATGTAAATAACATTTGTTCGATTGCATGCCCTTTCTGAATGTTATTTGATCATCGTATGTCGTATATATCTTAACATTAAGCAAAAGAAATATACATGTTTATTGAAAATCAAACATAAATCACATATCAAATTTGATTTTAGTGAATTTAAACAAGTTGTATACATGAATAAACTATTGCCTATACAAAAATTTCATGCGTGTGACTGTTCTTTGAATAAGTCCAGAATAAAAAGGAATAGAGACCTGTGATTTTCGTCAGTAGACAGGCACAGCTACACTCTCTAAAAAAATCCGGGTGCCATAGGGAACTATTAAAGATCTTAGTGAAGATCTAGAATCTTCTAACTCATTATCCCCTGGGGAGTCATATTTGACTCATTCATACACAGTTTTGTAGAAAATAAACGAAGCATGAGATTCAAACCTCTCAAAACAGTATTGGTACAGAACTCTATAAATCATCGATTGGTAAAAAGTATATTTTCTTTCGTTGCTCTATCCCCGAGATATATGACTTCCAAAATCGGTAATTTCAAAAAAGTTTGAAAGCAGCGAAATTTCAATTACAAAATGATATTTCATTCACTGGCAACAGGAATTTCTGAGGCGCATTGTGTGATCTATATCGACGAACACACCTAATATTTAACTAAATGCATTTTAAAAGTTGCACAATGATCTGATAGATGAACAATGGTATGACATAAAATAGATCCAGAAACGACTGTTAAACAGAAAGAGGAGGATGACACTTATTAGGTTGTTAACAAAGTTTTTGCGTTTTTTTCCAAAATTTTATTTTTATTTTTTAACTTCAACAATACAACTAGCTTTCAGTTATATATGCACCACTACTATCTATCACTTGTCGCCAACGCTCTGGCAGAGATAGAATCCCGCGTTCGTAGAAGTCCTTGGACTTTTGACCAAAGAAGTTGGCGATATCCATTTTCATGTCGTGGTCGTCATCGAACTTTTTCTCACGCAAATGATGAGAAAGAGAACGAAACAAATGGTAGTCCGTCGGTGTCAAGTCAGGAGAATAAGGTGGATGAGGAACGGTAATCCAACCGAGCTTCAATAATTTTTCGCAGATCGACTTTGCAACATGGGGTCGGGCATTGTCATGTGAATAGTAAATTCGATCCTGATTTCCCGTGAGTTTTTCGGCAACCCCCGTTCAATTGCTGACAATAGAGATCAGCAGTGATGGTACAACCATTTGAAAGAACTTCCCAGTGAATAATCCCATTGACACTCCACCAAACGCTCAGCATCACTTTTTTGGGATGCAGATCAGGCTTAGGTGTTGCTACGCCTGTCTGACCAGCCCTAAGCCACTGGCGTCTGTGCGTGTAGTTAATGTATAACATCCATTTCTCATCACCAGTGATAAGATTGCGAAGCCATTGGTAGTTGCGGTGAGATGTCATTAAATCCAAACAAGCATCAACCCAGTGTTGTAGCTGATGTGGTGATAACTCATGGGGTATCCAAACTCCATATTTCCATGTCTTGCCTAATTCGATCAGATGTTTTTCTACTGCAACATAAGAGCACCCAAGGTGCTCTGCTAAGCACCGTAAAGTCAATCGAGGATCTTGTTCGATAAGCTGCTTTAAGAGATCCACATCCACTTCCAATGGTCTACCGGACCGACGTAAATCGTCGAGTTCTAAGTTACCATTCTTAAAGCGATTGAACCAATGTTGTGCCGTACGAGTAGAGAGTACATCCTCTCCCATCGTGCTGCATATGTTGTTGGCTGCTTCCGTTGCTTTGTGACCAAGACGGAATTCATGAAGTAAAAGCATCCGAATCTCTCTACGAGAAAGATTCATTTTCAGTTCATGATCAGTGTCCATATCGATGACTTTATTATCATTCGAAAGACATTCACACCAGAGTTCGACATGGGTCACATTTTTGTTGACCCGAGCCGAATCCAAATACATTTGTATGATCTAATTGATTCCGATGCTATATAAATATGTTTCTGAAAGTTTTTTCTCTTTTCTCTTATTCTTGTCTTTTATTCATTTCTTTTATTTCATCTTTTTTGCGGATCGTAAAAAAATAATGTCAATTACTACGTCTCGTGAAATGTTTGATCGACGTTCGGAAATGACTTGTCCAGCAGTGCTGAACGAGCGTTCAACACTTGCCGGTGTACCAGATACAATCAGGATTTGTGATGCAACTTTTGCTAAATTTGGTAAGGAATCGGGCACTGACTTCCAAAAACCGAGTATATCATTTGTATCATTTTCACGATGATCGAATCTAAGATAATGTGTTAATTCATCTTTTTTTCGTGATTCTCTTTTCAGTAACATACACATACACATACACATTTACACGCACTGATTGTTGTTCTTCCTTTTTCTCTGAGAATATAATCTCTTAATCGATTTCTTTCCTTTCTATTACTTCACCTTGAAAAAAAAGGATATGTTCTGCACTATTTGTATTCTTTATATTTCGTAATATTCAATCATTATTATAACAATAATATGTCGAATTTTTTTTCATAACCCGACCCGACCCGACCCGACTTAGTGAAACCCGACCCGACCCGA
>JAJEKB010018811.1:13656-49121 GCA_022393335.1 Macrotrachela quadricornifera
AGTGAAACCCGACCCGACCCGACCCGACTTAGTGAAACCCGACCCGAACCGGCCCGAGATGAAAATATTTTTTCTGACCCGACCCGGCCCGAGGTTTCGCCCGACCCGAGTCGGACTCTGATTCACACTCCCTAAATATACCCTTAATATGGAAACTTCTAGAACTTTCTCGAATGTTCTAGAACATTCTCAAAAAAACGCAAGAACTTTGTTAACAACCTAATAAGTAAGCGAACAATAAGAGAGGTAAAAGATCTTCAATTCTAATCTTCGTACAATTCCTAGAAAGGTGACAGTAAATGTATATGGCAACTACTCATTCACTTTTTTGTTCTGTGCATATAGTCAGTTCTCAGCGAACTGAAATAGGATCAGCTTTATGAAGAAAATTCGAGATGATATTCATGATTTATAAACCTTAGTGATTGATTACATTGCACGTTAAATCAAGAATCAAAATAATTAATTAGGGTTTTCCTCCATTGTAATCAGTTTGCGACATAAGCAATCAAATTCATTTTAAAATAAAATGAAACCAAAATGCATGAACAATAATTAATATGTCGCAACTGTTTTTAGAAAAATCGATTTTAATCGCCTAAATACAGCCAATTCTTGCGTTCTACCATTGAATTAAGTGTGCGTCTCGATCCTATTTAGCGATAGGAGAGAACGTCAAACACGCTCTTGCGTTCTGCTTATCTTCAACCCGATAATAGTGAAAGCCACGAGATGAATATGAATATTCTTTTTATGATATTTACTTGAGGAAGTAGAAAAAGAATGGCTAGCATGTTAGAGATAGAACCGAGCGGCGTAGACAGAATATTTTTCTCTTGCTTTCTCTGAAATGTGTCGTTGAATCGCGAGAGAAAAATAAGTTGATTACTCTACTAACAAGAAGAGACATTGTCAGAGCGGCATTTTTTTTCTTTCGTACTGCAGCGACAATTGTTGAGTGCATAAGAAACTCTACACGTTCAATCAAAGAAAACACGGAGTGAATAATACTACATCACAATATGATGTTGTATCCCATTTACATAAAACAACTATAAAACAGGGTTATCGAAGAAAGCGGCTACATCCTAGAAAACTGGAAAGTGCAAGCAAATCTGTTTTTACACCCATACTAGCACTATCTTTAGTTGATTTCAATTACAGGTATGTGTTGAAAATTTGAGCGATGGTTTTTTTATAGGATAAAACTAATACAAAAGATCACTGAGCTTTTCTCGAGAAAATAAGAAGCGCTCGTTTTATTTCACAAACATTTAGTTGAAAATGTTTCTTTCAGATGGATTATGATAGATGTTTTAGGTAGCAACAGTTAATTTGGAGTACATGTTACAGTGTAAAATAAGTTTTCGCAGATTTCTTCACATGTGTTTGCCGTACGCGTCAACCATCATACTAAGGAATAAACAACGTCTCCTCAAAACAGCCGTTACGTAAGATTGAAATATTCACAAAACAGAAATGTTTCAGTCATTTCTCGTTTCAAAAAGAGAAGTCGAAAGGATCTGGATGGATGTGTTAGATTTTTTTGCATCTATCTTTACAGAAGCATTTCTATCCAAAGAAGAAAAGATCTCTGTTTCAGCTGAAATGTACGTGGAAGAACAATAAACGATATACCTATGTCTATGTTTTCTTACCATTTCTGCTAGACATGTTTGGTTTTATATGGAATGAAGCATTTTTCTATAAAGTAGTTCAGTTTCCTCACCGAGTAGTCCTATAATTTATTCTTAACTATACTCATACTGTACATATGCTGTGAACCTGTTTCTCCACTAGATACATGTTAGTAGCGATGAATTAAATTTTGTTCTTGCGTTCAAAGTCCTCTCTCAAAGGCCGAGGGAATGAAGCAGAAGGTTTCACCTAGACCCCGCGCTTATGCTAACGGCTCGGTTGAAAGTCTCTATCCACAATAGTTGTTCATTTGTGAGTTGCAATAAAGTACTTCAAATAGGTAAAAAGTATTAAATAATACTTAGAATGTAATACTCTTTTTTGGTATGAGTTTTTATAAATATTTAGTATATTTTTGTTCGAGAGTAGTGAGAGAGTTTTTGAAAGATCTAAATTCGTTTGATTGGTGAACGGCAGATTTTCGAGCGATGAGATGATTCAGGTTTTGTATGAAGCATATTGGATGAAAGCTACCATCGTCGTGAGACCTACAGCCGCGAGGATTAAAGTGTGAGACGGTGTGTCAGCTTACGTCATTTGTGATTAGTAATCTACGTGCTGATGACGTTTTTTCAATTATCTATTAGGCCTGAGAAATAATACGACAATCTTTTAGGTATAATGGGTTGTGTACCGTCGACGAAACAATACTACCCGGATGAAGATATAAAATACATTTGGCAGACACAAGGTCAGTGCGGTCGTTTGCTATTTCTTGTCCTCGTTTGGGAATAAACCAATTCAGCAGGATTTCCAAAGCATGGCAGAGACGACCTAACTCAGTTCCTATTGAATCACTCAAACAGACTGCAACACTCATTGAGTATAGAACTATAAATTGAAATGAGAATACACAGACTGTTCAAAGAGCTGCAAAGCAGAATTTGTTTAGAGAAAAGAGACTACAGAAGAGTGCAAATCGATTTTTTTCCGACTTTGCTCAGTGTCAGATGAAAAACTGACGCAACAGCGATTGAACGTGGACTAGATCTTAGGGTGAACTGTGTTTTTCATAGTTTTCCGGGGATGCAAAAGGTCGATCGAATATATTCACAGCTCCTTAACATCTTCACATCATTGTTAGTGAGCGACATCAAGATTCTCTATAGCTACTTAAAGTGGGGATCATGAAATTCTCTTCTAATTCTTTATTTATTGTTTATGCCGCCATAGACTCTTCTAGTTTACTTATCTTACCGAACGAAGTGTGGTTGTTAATCCTTGAGTATTTGTCACCGATTGAGATTATTGAATCATTCGCTGCCATTTCAAATGATCGTGTAAAAGCGCTCATTCAGTCGCACCTGTCGAGAACGATCGACCTCACTCATCAATCAGTAACATGGCTCGATTATCACCTACCTCATCTTCACTCCACTATCCTCCGTGTTCGTCTAACCACCAGACAAGTCGATCTTGTGTGTAAACACCAATGGCCCGTACTCAAGGAACTGGAGATTATTGGTATATCCTCATACTCGCATCATAGTCATCGTTTTGCTTTTCTTGTTTCTGGACGTCGTTCGCCTAGTTTCGTCATGCAGCCATGGTGGCTAGATACTACTGTTACTTCTCCATGGCGTCGAGTGAGCCGCACATTCATACCCTTTTTCAGCCATTATTGGCATAAAATAGGGATATGCAGTGACTGTCAACTACTGCAACAGTCCTTTTATCAGCACATCAGAGAACTTCGAATCGAAGTTTTCTTGGGGAGTATCGAACATTTGTGTGGACATTTTCCGCAGCTCGAAGTTTTTGACGTCACCACTCGCTCCCACAATAATAAAAAACGATGCTTTCTTCCAGCCCCACTCACATCTCCGGCGAACCTTAGATCGTTTGCCATTCACGATTACTGGGATTTTCCAGAGTCGCTCCTACAGACTTTGGAGTACTTTTTAGCAGGAGATTCGCTTGAACACATTGCTTTCGATTTATGCTTGGATTATCAACATGCGGATTCATTCATCAAAACACTGCTCTCAAGTCTCCATGCTCTCACTAGAAGATCAATATCCCAGCGTGTGGTTTTCGTCGACTTTCGAATCGAGGTGGCCATGGATTATGCTTGGGATGCGATATCTGATAGTAATTCGGGCTGCCTTAAAGGGATACCGCTGCTCGTGGTCTCCGCACCGTGGAAAAGAATTCAAACGCTCTCATCGTTTCCATTTGCATTCGATCAATACGATATTCTGTCGTTCAATACGCGTGACTACTGTTTCAATCAATCGCCTTTAGCATTTCTCTCTCTTACCTCCGTTCGCATACTCGTATTACGCACACCCTCCGTTCCAATGACGGCTCAATTTGTTGTTTGGCTAAAAGAAACATTTCCCTGTGTTCGCAAACTTGCCTTCATTAACTTTATCGCGGCGCCATGTCTGATCGCTGCCGTTAAAACAGCTTCATTAACACTCGATACAGTTACCACACTGGCATTCTCGCTTGGTGAGAGCGAGTTCGAGCTTTGCCTCATGAATTTATGTGCACCGCGTCTACACAAGCTTGAGTTGATCGATTTGCGATCACATCATCCCGATGAGTTTATTCGTATTTGGCAGGAACCACAAAGAGCATTGCTGGCGCAACGCATCGACCAAGTTTGCATATGGGTGTACAAGACAGATCTGGACTACGTACCAATGCTAAATCGTTGTTTCCCCAATGCCCGCATATCTAAGCTTACTCGATTCAACTACCGCTTCTTTCCGTACGCTATGAATATGTGATGATGTCAAGTAATCTCGGAAAAAAATCGAATATAATATTCTGACTATTACCATATCAAAAATGGATTACTTAGAGATTGCATTATGAACAAAATAAACAATGATACACACATTGATTGAAAAAAATAACAGAGTTTAGTTTTTATTGGCTACAAAGAAGGGAGTCCTTCAAAATATTGTTTTCGATTGATGTCATCGTTTGTGAATAGAATGCTAAGTGAGTTCTAACGAACTTCAAGAGTTAAGGGTTTCTTGCTCTTCTCTTTTGATCACCACTATTGAACATTAACATCCTTTGTCGAAAAATAACTTTTTCTCTTTTCGCTTTCCCAATAAAGATCCATAACTTTGTTTGCAATCTTAATATTGTCATAGAAGAACGTAAGAAGAGAATCCTATCCTCAAAAGTAAGGAGAACGAGTAAACATAGTTGAAAAGAACATCTATCACACCCTACTTCATCGAGTGTTCAGATGAAAAATAATTAATCGGTTTCATCTTTGCAAACGATCGAAAAATAAAGTAACGTTTCGAGATCATTTGACGTAATCGAATGTGTAATCTAATATTCATCACACTTCAATCGTATGGACTCATTTTCTAAATTATCCATAAAAACCAAGAAGGACAGTCAGATTCATAAAGTGAGAATTAATGAAACAAATAGCCTGTAGGTATGATTACAGGCCACCAATAATTCAAAGCAATCACAGGACATTTTTTGGCAGTTGTTTTGACTGTCAATCATCAGGTATGTGAAGAATCATTCTAACTACATTCATCAGTAATGAACAGTATGAAATCAGTGAAGATATTCAACATAAACATGATACTACTTAGGGCAAACCAAAAGTAGTGAGAGTTCTAATTTTTTCGTCCAAAATAGGCTTTAAGAAAATTTCTTTTCATGCAGACTGATATAGAAAACAAAGCTCTATCTTTCTATACTATTTGATAATACTTCAACTAATATTATGATATTAAATTATTTATATAAAACCTATTTCGGCACGATATGTGCTGGTTGTAACTAATGATAATTTATTTTTCAATATGTTTCATCCTCTTTTTTGCTTTTGATTCTTCTTCTTTGTTTTATTTCATCAAGTGTTCGTAGTAGTCACCATTTTTACCTGCACGCAATTGCATTCTTTCAATCCATTTATCGAATGTTTTTCTATATTCTTCTCTATTTAAAGAGTCCATAAAGTTGGATATAGCACGATACAACGATTCTCAAATGTTTTGATCGTCCAGATTTTCGGGAGCGTCTCATTTCAGGTACTTTATTTATTTTTCGTTATAGGCGCCTTAAAACGAAAATAAATAGCAATTTACTTTTTTTTTAAACAAATACACATGAGTACAAAACAACAGAATAGACCTCTCTTCCTTTTTTTTTCGATCAGGCGTAAATCTAAAAAATCAGACAAAACACAATTTTAACCTTATCATCATTTTTTCTCGCTTCAAATTAAGATCTATTTTTCTTTACTATACTATCATCTTCTATATATTCTGTATAGTATACTGTTCATATAATAGATGTGAATAAACCATCAAAAAATACTAATCAACGATACTTTTTTAAATCTCACTCGTCAAAGACAAATACGTCGCGAAAATATCTGATTCATACGGAAAAAACTATATTTATTTTTCATACTTCATCATACATTCAACATCCCGTATGTTCCGATGTTAAAAAAAAACCTGAGATTGAGAAAAAAAATTATTTTTTAAAAATTTTATCAATCATTCAATGTCCCGCATGTCCCGATGTTAAAAAAAATACTGAGATTGAGGAAAAAAAAATATTTTTCAAAGATTTTATTAATCATTCAATGTCCCGCATGTCCCAATGGTAAAAAAATTACTGAGATTGAGAAAAAAAATTATTTTTCAAAGATTTTATTAATCATTCAATGTCCCCATGTCCCGACATAAAAAAAAAAATCATTCAGACTAAGAAAATAATTTTTTTGAAAAATTTATCAGCGTTTTCAATGTTCCTATGTCCCGTCAGCTAAAAAGAATTTGACGAAATATGCTCGATTAAACAAAATAAAAAACGTATCATATTAATGTTGATAAATAACAATAATTCTAAATACTGCTGCGTCGTGAAATAAATTAGACAAAACAATTAAATCATATCATCAATAAACAAATTTTCTAATGGATATTTAACGATATATATTTGAAAGTAACTTATACTAAAGAAAAATAAATGAATGTTTAAGAATGAACTTATTAATAAATATTTATTGATTTTTCATATAACACAAGTAACGCTCGTCGGTGCGACTCGCTTCACCCTTGACTGAAATCGATATAGATACTTTCTCACTGCTTCACGAATTCTGTTTTGAGAACTATAACTAAGAGGATATATGAACACAACAAAAAGCAACTGAATAATAGTGTTAGTGACGGCAGTTATATAAAAACATCTCTTTTCAATTTTCTCTCAATAGTCGCTATAACCGATCGTAAGAAACAGCCTAGAATAGGTCATCTACGTCTCTACAGATTCCAGTTTTCATCTGTTCGATTTCATCTATGATTCAGATGTAGTTTATAACAAGTAGCGCTCATCCTACAGATTCGCTCACCCTTTTCTCAAATAAAATTTTGTATGATTACCACTGAACATAATTTCGATTGTAATTATTTTATATTTCAGTCTTCTTGATCATATGAAATATAGGAAGCCAACGTTCATTCTTTATCCAATGTCTTTTTATAGAAATCTCCTTAACTGTGATTCATATATAAATGATAATCGTCCTTTTAATTAATTTCTTCATAGAATAAATCTTATTTATTATATCTATGTCTAAGACTACCACTAGACAGAAATTTGTTCACGAAAACTTGAAAGTATTATTCTCAGACTATTATGTCAGACAATATTCCCTTTCAGTGTAGAATGTAATTTCTTGTAACTAAGCATACAAACTACATTAGTCAGTCTCAATATCGCGTTGGGCAGAAGTAGCTTTATCAAATCGTGAAGCTGAGTAACACATTGGTCATCAGATGTCACCCGTCTGCACTCCTAAAGTCAAGTATGAAAAATAAGACGTAATGTTGTTTAGAACAATTCTCCTTCGTCATCTATAAAAAATGTTGAATTCAATTTATGATATGCAGCTCTCAGGCAAGAATCTGTGATAGTTTTCTGAAAATTTCTACAAAAATATATCTGCTTTGACTCTATTGAAGGATATTCTTATCGATCAACCTGACTTATCTAAAGCAACATTATTGATTCATTATTCATTTACTCATATGTATTTTACTTTTAAAATATTATGATGTACTGCAGACATCGTAAGTTATATTTTCACTAGAATGCAATACTAGTGTTGAAAGCAAATCCCCACTTATTTTAGCAAACTGGTTTGAGAGAATGTATAAAATTAGGAAAAAAACTAACTTATATGAAGAATAATGTGAGTCCTTGACTTATTGATTTGATATTATTTAAAAATGCAATCGAATTAGAATAAAAGTCAATAGAATTTTGAGAAACTATCAATAAAAATATTACTGATTTAAAACTTTAAAATGAAAATTATGTTTGTATAAAGCATGAAAATTGGAAGGGATTTTAAACCTTTAACATATTTTTTTTTCAAATCAATAATTCTGCGCATTATTCTCAAATATGCTGTTTCATACGATATTCTTTTAATGTAAACAGTCATTTTCAACGATCTCTCATAATAATGGTTTCTATAAAGAACTATGTATTAAACTAAAAACCGCTGACTTTTTCTTTAGTTAGAAAATCAATTAATGATAGTTTTGCTACAAACTACTACTCTAGTTTGACATACTTTCAATAAATCTACCGTATAAACACCTATTCATTTGTCAGCGTAACTTCAATGCCCCATACATAGTTAGTCGGCCTGACATTCAGTCTTAATAGATTGCTCAATAGTTCATTTACAACATTGATAGCTGTACTTAATCATACCTGTTCATAAATAATCATTGTGTATTTAGAATTATGTTTTACCATTGATGCTTACGAAATCTAATTAATAGAAATACACATACAGTACAACTTCTAGATCGAGACATATTTGTATTATGAACTATCAACAATTTTCCCGTCTTGTCTAGAATAAAAACTCTTAAAACTGAACATTCACTTGAATTTACTGTACTTTTTCCGATTATATCAAAGTAATGGCTATATAACCGAATGAATCTGACTTTGATGACTAATATGTCTCAATGATATAAAACAAAAATTCATTTTCAATGACATCCAAACTCTTATGATACGAATCAATCTCTCGAACACGAAAACTTGTCATCAATCCTTATAAAAAAAGTTTTTTTGTAAAAACCAATCCTTCGTGTAAAAAATTTAAATACAACAAACTTTAACGAAATTGATTTCCTCAATCGATTCCCTCACCGCGAAACCCTTTGGTCAAACTTTATAAAAATTCATTATTTTCCCAAAATAGCCTTCCTCGGACCTAGAAAATCAATTCAAAATTTTCGGAAACCAATAGTACCATTCGATTCCTCGACGGGGAAAACCTTTGGTCACACATTATAATGATGAAGTTTTCAGATGTTGTAATGCTAAATGTTTTTTCGACGCTTTTTTCTTTTTGACCCTG
Source organism: Macrotrachela quadricornifera (assembly GCA_022393335.1). Lineage (NCBI taxonomy): Eukaryota > Metazoa > Rotifera > Eurotatoria > Philodinida > Philodinidae > Macrotrachela > Macrotrachela quadricornifera. The sequence goes on from JAJEKB010018811.1 coordinate 22,739, forward strand.
ACACAAATCCACAGACAGACAAACAAGACAACATTGATGATGGACTTTGCAAACATTTTTCTCATTTATTTATTTAGAACTCATTACGCATTCTTATTACATATTATATAATTATTATTCTGTTTTTTTTAATTAATTTTTTTAAAATATTTTAAGTGTCACTACATTCATCAGTCAGTCTATATAGTTGTTACTAAACATCAACAATTTCCCTCCTCTAATATCGACATTTCGTAGATTTTATCGTCCCATGCACCATTGTTATCTTTCACTGTGTAATTTAACGGAAATAAATCCATTTGAAAATTTTCAAAAACTAATACCTTCATTGGATCCACCAGCCCTAATTACCCTTCGGTTATCCCTTCTACGATTTCAACGGTTCGTCGCATAGGCCTAGTCTCGACCAAGAAAATTGAATTGGAAGTATCGAGAAACTGATGGTGCCATTGGATTCGCCGACCCCGATTACCCTTCGGTCAACTCTTTTATGATTTCAAGGGTTTCTCGGATAGACCTAGTCTAGACCGAGAAAATTGAGTGGGAAGTATTGAAAAACTGATGATGCCATTGTAGTATAGCAGTTGAGAACCCAAGGCTACCCGTGTAGTATAGTTGTTGATGACCTAAGGGTGCCTGTTCAGTGGAAGGATCAGGCTTTCTAGCTAGATATTTTTTTGACCTCAATGTTTTTTTGGCCCTGACACAAACAAACAAACAAACTTTTTTTTCATATGACCCTCTCTACAGTCGAGGGAATAAATATAAAATGATAATTTTTTATAACGAATGATAATCAAATAGAGAAAATGCATCAATATTCTTGATTTTAGTTACATTGGGATGGATATAAAAGTGAACACATTTGTGGAGTTAGTCAATAAGTGATTTAAAAATTCGAGATTGCAAACAAATAAATGAGATAATCAATCGCTTTGTCCATCAAATGCTACCGGGATTTATTGTACTAGAATTTATTGGATTTATCTAAATTAGCGGATCTACCTGGATTTATTTATTAATATCATATAGTATACTTTACCTGTATCAAAAGAGAGCCATAGTTAAGAAGAGTTAGCCCACACCCTCAGCTCCTTCAGCATCCTGAGTGTCGTTGTCGCACTTTCAGCTAGTGTGTCACCTTTAGTGTCGTTCATGTCCTCGGTTTCAACTGGTTCGGTGCCGTAGGTGTTGCTTTTGCTCGGACCGTCAGCTGGTGTGCTGCCCTGAATCGTTTTTTCCTCTATATCAGGTAGATATTTATCTTCAACCTAATCCTTCCGTCTAATGAAAAAATATACAGTGGGATTTTATGGAAAAACCCTAAAAATTCCGAAAAAATTGGACTTTGCTAGATGCTACAACTATATCATTGCTACAAAGGTGGGAATTGATCGCCTTCTTTTCTCACTTATTTGTATAAATACTCGCGCATTTTTCTTCTATCAATAATCCGTCTTCTTGGGAAAAAGGTTCTTGTAATTGTCCACCATTTTTCAAAGAATTTGCTTGTAAATATGGGATAGGACTTTCAATACGGCTAAAGCACTGTACATCTCCATCTGCAGCTAAAGATGTAAAAATAGGTGAAAAATGAAAGTGTGATCATCCTAAAAAGGCCACTAAAGCTTTATTAGCAAAATAATTCTAATTATTTGTACTTTATTATTTATCAACAATTAATATTATAATTGTCAAGATTCATTTTTCTATTTGTTAAAAATAAAACATTATTGTGAAAAAAAATGATTTTTTTTATTTGTTAAACTAAATAAATTATTGGTAATTCAAGTTTCACTTATTTATCATTTTTCATTTATTTAATGATCATTTTGTTTTATTGATCATTCGGTATTTTGTTATTTATTAGTTAAATATAAGCCTTGAACAAATATTTGATCGCATAAGTGAAAACACTACCAAGTATTGAGTAATCATATTCATTTTTAGAATGTTAAATAAATTGAATAAGAATCATTCACTAAACATTCACATACAATTTTATGATAATACATAATAGGATATCATAATTAATGAATTTAAAAGTGATTCTATCCACTAAAGTTTTACTCAAATTATATTCTTTATTAAAAAAATATATGATAAAAGAATTTTACAATGAAAAACATTTTGGAATAATAAGTTATTTTCAATTTATTCTTTTTTCTTTTTTGAACCCACAACAGCGCCAACTAGAAAATAAAAGAAAAATATTGATTGAAATGATATTTTCATCTTACCAATAATAGCAATAATAATAACAGCAATAACAATGCCAAGAATAATCCACATCTATATAACCACCATTATTTATCAAAAAAAAAAACAAAATTAATTCGAAAAAAATACTTACCTTTAAATTTTTCATCCAATATACATTTTTTACTTTTTTCGCACTAAGCGAAAATTCTTGTGAGCTCGCACTTAACTCTTCTATAATTATAAAAAAACCAATTATACTTTATAATTTATTTCGTAATATATATGAATCACCTGCTCTATTTTGAAGTTCATCTAGCTTTTCTCCACGTTCTAATTCTAATTGTATATTACTTCTCGTTATTTCTACTACCTAAAACAGTATAGTGTTTATTAATAGAGATATTTATCTTACACATACTTCATCAACTTGTCCTTGTAATTGTTGAAAACGTGTAGGTGACGTATAACGAACAACATTTGGTTGCGATTTTTGATTTGTTAAACTTGATGTCCTACACTTAGAAAATAACACTGATTTCTCTGATATAACTACTATATAGTTCTTACATGATTGATTGTTTTCTTTTTAAAACAAAGAAATGAAACAACGAAATAAAATGAAAAATAAGTTTGTGTTTATTTACTGATTAGTCATTTAAATTTTATCAGTTTATCACATGATTCACTGGAAAAGAAAAAGTCTTTACTGTTGACGAATTTTTGTCTCTCAAAATATTTGAGAAACATTCAAGCACATATGATCTGTTTGTTATGATTAACATTTGAGAATGTAGAATGTCATACTAATGTTAATGTGTAAAATGTATTGTAATCATAAAACATACATGATTTTTTTTCTGAAATAATCTATTTGATTAAATTATAACTTTCATAGACATATACAGAATTTCAAACGAAGATTAGTATATTAATGAATATCAAATTTTTTGAAACCTTTGGCAAGAAATAAATTATATATTTGTAATAAAGTGTTGATAAGTTTCAAATAAAAACTAATAATTGAATAATTTGCTCTAATAAAGTTATGTTATTTGATTACTTATTAATAAGATAACCGATTATTTATTTAAGTTTTTATTTCGAAAAGAGTCAACGTAAATCATAAACGTATAGATTATTATGGATAGGTAGTAGACGAAAAAAAGAACTATTATCCTAATCTCACTGTCAATTGAGCATTCGATGTCTATCGAACGTTCAAATTGACTGTTTGGAGTGACATTTCCCGATGGATCGAGCACTCAGAGATGGGTCATTTGGGTACCTCATTTTAATTTTTCCTTGAAAATCTCGAAATTTTTTTCGATGGGTTCATACCTATCGAAACGTTCTTCGAAGGTTCGGAAAAAGTTTAGAAAGAAAAAACTTCGGCGTATGCACGGCTATATATATTTCGAGCCCTCTATGTCTATCGAACATATATTCAGAATAGGAGGAAAATTAGATTTGAATATATGTACTTACGTTTATGAACCATGCATCAGCGAGTTGATCTAAATATATCTTGATCTTCTAACTATAGAAACATGTTTTATCAATATATCCACTACGCGATATTTCCTTTTTTCTTTATGTTTCGAGTCTTGCTTTCCATGAATATAATTTCTTTCTGACATTCTCATTTAGTCAGACGACAATCATTATTTTCTAGAATATTTTTTGCAACTCAACATTTTATAATTTAACATTAACAAAATATTGTGGAACTACTTTGAGAAAGAGACATGAAGATTAGATGTTCATATAATAATGATAAGAATTGATTAATGACAAAAAAAATTAAGATTAGTTAATATAGATCTGTCTATCAGGCCTCGAAATGGGCCTCATTTTTATGGCCCGACCCGGCCCAACGCGGCCCAGCTAAAGTGGTGGCCCGCCCGGCCCGTTCTAATTTTTGTGCAGCCCGGCCCAAGCCCGGCCCGTGGATTTGCCTGGCCCGCCCGGCCCGGCCCAGGCCCGGTGAAGATTTTTTTTTACTGATACTTTTCCATGTCAAAATTCGAAAATGATATGCATGATTAACAATGTCTGTAAGAGCACATTATTCGAGGGTTACAAGGATTTTTTAGTCTGATTGTTGAGACAGAAATAAAATCAATATGAGATAAATCAGAGTGCTTATTGAATCAAACCAACAAACAATAGATGTTCGAACAGTTTTAATGTCACTAATGATTTTTTTGTGTAACTGGATGTCCTTCAGCACTGTTTCTCTAGTAAGAAAAGGGCTCTATACTACTAGTTGAAAGTCTTCGTGATGATAATCATTCGATAAGATGATGCGCAGTAAAAAATACTATATGAAAAATAATTATAAATATCTGCAGTAATAAGCTCTAGATAATTTCTAACTCCTTTTTAACACATGTGTGGCGATATAAATATTATTATTTTTATAATTTGTGAAAGGCTTCATTTCTTTATACATGTCAGCTGGAAGAATTTTAAACCATTTTTATCACTTTTTCTCTTATAGATATGAGCTATGAACATTCTTTTGCCAGTGGTCAAAGAATCGGCTCTTTTGCTCAAAATATGAAAGAGATATTCAATTTTTTCTGCGTGAAAGGAATTTTCGAGCCATGCCATAATGTGAGTCATCGGTGGCTCACATCACCGCAAATATGTTAATATATATCCTCCAAACTTGCTGTTGCTATCACAAGTTTCACATTAGTGTATAAAAGATAAGTTATTTCTAAAAGCAATAAATTAGGTCTGGAAATTATCTATCAATATTTTCTACTTTTTCAACAGGTCGTTTGCGACTTATACACGTCATATTTCAGTAAATACTCGAGCAAGAAAGAGTCTGCGCTGAAAAGAAAATGGTACACTTCCTATCGAGTTATCAGTGAATTAAAGTTTAAGAGTTGAATAAACTGTCATTTGTTACGATAATTGCCAAGGACGGTTTGTTTTCAACACATTTCTTGTGTCAATCATATTCTCATAATACTTAATATGCTACAAAATAAAGTATTATGGTCGAGACATGAAATTACTTTAAGATATTGCTATGTTAATTTAAAAATATTTCAATGTAGAACTCGAAAATTTTTTCTTTCATAAACTTTTTCAGTAATTTGAATTGTTTATGACAGATACAAAATACATTGAATTCAGATATGACGCCGGGCCGGGCGGCCCGACAAAAAAATTTGGCCCGCCCGGCCCAACAATTTTTACCGATTGGCCCGCCCGGCCCGAAAGAAAAGTTTCGTTGGGCCGAGCGGGGCCGGGCTCGGGCCGGGCGGGCCGGGCCGGTCCACCGGGCCGGGTGGCCCGTTTCGAGGCCTGCTGTCTATAATCAATAAACATAGAACTCGCTGAGAACACTATTTTTCTGAAAACCGTATAATACTATCTTTCTTTGGATCGATCGATCAATGATAAAAGCGAATACTAATTATCTACCAATCTATTGATATCTCAAATGGAAGCGAATTCTAAGACAGTAATGTAGAAAAGTTCAAAGATTTTCAATAGATTTGATTAGGCTTCTTTCGTATGTAGCTTGAAATTTATGAGAGATCAATTGCAGATCTAACTTTGAGATTGTCAGCGATCGTATCCAAGCATCAACAATTTTTCTAACGACATCTTTATAACTGATCTTTGACAATTTTAATAAGCTTCTATTGCACACAAAGAAACAACCGATCGAATAGTACACTTAGATGTATTTCTTTCACCGAGTACTCACTATTTTGATAGAACCGGAGCGCTCGAAAGAACGCCAGCTGAGTGAAAAGAAGAGGCAACTTTTCAATTCTTTCAAAATACTTTCTACGCTTGCTATAATTTGAGCGCTCGTAGAAAATCGACTAGTCGAATACCCAAGATCGAAGGGAACGAAAGTGTAGATGACCAACGATTAGATTTTTCGAGAGGTGCGTATTATAACAGAACAGAAAAAATTTGATCGAAATGATCTCGAGCACTCACCGTGCCTATCGAAGGCCTTTTTAGATCTACTCAGGATGAAAGACATTATGATTACATAATTGTTTTTGAAAAATTAGAGTTTATTCTGTACACAAAAAACCGCATGAACTAACACTAGAATACAGCAAATAAAATATTATTTAGATGAAAAAGTACTTAAGAATATTTTCAGCAACTTTACAGAATCAATTGATATTTAAATTTTGCAATTAACTCATTCGTTTTCTGATTAAAATCTTTAAAGCTGTCAATATGTTCATATCAGATCATAAAATATGTAGTCTAATATAATTCCAAACTCTAACAATAAAAATGAATAAACAAATATTTGATCGCATAAGTGAAATCACTACCAAGTATTCAGTATTCATATCTATTTTTTAGAATGTTAAATAAATTCATCAAGAATCATTCACATACAATTTTATGATAATACATAATAGGATATCATAATTAATGAATCCAAAAGTGATTCTATCCACTAAACTTTTACTCAAATTATATTCTTTATTAAAAAAATAAATGATAAAAGAATTTTACAATGAAAAACATTTTTGGAATAATAAGTTATTTTCAATTTATTCCTTTTTCTTTACGAAACCAAGAACAGCACTAACTAGAAAATAAAAGAAAAATATTGATTGAAATGATATTTTCATCTTACCAATAATGGCAATAATAATAGCAAAAATAGTGCCAAGAATAATTTTCACCTGCACATGAATTTTTTATTAAAAAATCGACAAAACTCATTCGAAAAATAATAATTTACCTTTACATTTTTCATCCAATATACATTTTTTATTTTTCTCGCACTAACCGAAAATTCTTTTGAGCTCGCTCTTAACTCTTCTATAATTATAAAAAAAACGAATTATACTTTATAACTTATTTCGTTATATTTACGAATTACCTGCTCTTTCGTGAAGGGCATCTACCTTTTCGTCACGTTCTAATTCTAATCGTATCTTATTTGCCGTTATTCCTATTGCCTAAAACAATATATAGCGTTTTCTAATAGAGATATTTATCTTACACATACTTCATCAACTTGTCGTTGTAGTTCTTGAAGACGTGCAAGTGATATATAATCAACATCATTGGGTTGCGATTTTTGATTTGTTAACCTTGATGTCCTACATTTAGAAATAATACCGATTTCTGTGATATAATTATTATACAATTCTTACATGATTGATTATTTTCTTTTTACAACAAAGAAATAAAACAACGAAATAAAATGAAAAATAAGTTTATATTTATTTACTGATTAGTCATTTAAATTTTATCAGTTTATCATATGATTCACTGGAAAACAAAAAATGTCTTTACTGTTGACGAAATTTTGTCTCTCAAAATATGTGAAAAACATTCAAGCACATATGATCTGTTTGTTATGATTAATATTTTAGAATGTAGAATGTCATACTAATGTTCATATGAAAAAAGTGCACTGTAAGTATAAAATATACATGATTTTTTTTCTGAAGTAATGTATTTGATTAAAATATAGCTTACATAGATGGATACAGAATTTCAAACGAAGATTAATATATTGATGAATATCAGATTTTTTGAAAATTTTAGTAAGAAATAAATTATATATTTGTAATAAAGTGTTGATAAATTTCAAATAAAAACTAATAATTGAATAATATGCCCTAATAAAGTTATCTTATTTGATTACTTATTAATAAGATAACCGATTATTTATTCAAGTTTTTATTTAGAAAAAAAAGTCAGCGTTAATTGCAAATGTATCGATTATTATGGATAGATATTAGATGAGAAAAAGAACTATAATGAAAGACATTATGATTTTATAATTGATTTGTAAAATTAAAGTTTATTCTGTGCACCAAGAACTGCAAGAACTAAAAATAAAATATAAAATTAATATTATTATGAATTATTTTAAGAAATTCGTCTCACCAACTATAAGAACTATAAGTACTGCAACAATACTGATTATAATAATCCACATCTATTAAATAAAAAGTTTATTTTTAAAAATGAAATTAAATTATTTAAATATTTACTTTAATATTTTGACACCTATATTTTCTATGAACATGTCCGGCACTGTATGCAAAGTCTTGAGAGACATCATTCAAATTCTCTATATTTAAATAAAGAAGAATAAGTCAATACCTTTTATAACTTATTTTCCGTTAAAATTTTTTTTTACCTGCTCTTATTTGAATATCATCCAAATTTGCACCACGTTCCAATCCTAATTGTATATTTCTTCTCATTATATCCGTAACCTAGTAATAGTAATAAATATTAAGTATTAAATTGCAAAAAAAAGAACAATTTTTTTTTTGGTATTTTATTTACTTGATCAACTTGACCCTGTAAATTTTGAAATTGTCCCGTTGGTGTATAATAAACATCAGTTGGTTGAAAATTGTGATTAATGATACCTGATGTCCTATATATAGAAAAAAAAATTTTAAATATTGCTTTTAATTATCATATAAGTTTTACATTGTGAATAGTCTTTTGTACAAGGCAGTATTGTAAATAACAGGCACAAATAAGACAAAACGTGATAAAAATGAAAATCGTATAACCTTGTCTCTACCTAACGATTCGTCATTTGATTTTTTTTATGATATTATAATATGAGTCATTGATGATGAATTGACGCAGTGTGACTGGTTGAATTAATAGTAACTGAAAAATCATGTAGAGTAAGTATTTCGAAATTAAATTTCTACACGTTTCTACCTCCCATGAATTCATCAAACAACAGCAAAAGTAATGATTAACTGTATGTATAATAAAGAAATACAGTTTGTTTTTTGAAATATTGATCATTTTATTGTATTACTTCATTGACGAATTGAATCAGTTTTATTTTGATTGATATATGAAAGTCAATTTATATAATACAACTGTTGAAATTTAATAAAACACCATGACTAATAACGTCATTCTATTCGATATCAAGTTTTTAATGGAAGTTAGATGAGTGTTATATGCCATGAACGGTATATAATGCTTTATTTGCCAATATATAGCCAACCAGAATTCATTGAACCTCTATCTATCATACTGAACAAGGTAATAGATGCGATAATTTATCAGGTTCTAAAAAGAAGAAGTCTTATACGTTGTAGACTTCGTTAAAGTACCAAAAAACAGAAGAAAATATGAATTATAGGTAGTAATTTTTTGCACTAACTATCGCAGACGAAGACAAATAATGAATAGGAAATAATACAAGTTTATATGGGTGGTTCCACAGGTAGTCAACCATAAAAACCACAAAGTACTCAAAAGTACTGTCAAGATCTTTCCACAATATGAAACTATGATTTTTCAGTATTTTGATTTTAGAATCGTCTATAATTGAGCAATTCTAAGAAGTTTTCTTATTAAAATGATCAGCACAAAATGCTTTACAGCTTGATCTATGTTAACATTTTTCGACGCTCTCTCCTATTGCTCAATCAGAAATATTTATCCTTATACTACAAAATGGCTACATTTTGGAGAGAGGAAACACAGCAGGTTTTGTAGAGTGAAATCTGTTCTACAAAATCTTGTATTTGGTATCTTGTTTAAATAAAAAAATCCCCGAGAAAAATTTCATACAATCCTATACACTGCACTTAATACAGAAATAGATGAGTTTATATGTTTAAATAGCTTTGAAATTTTATCTATATAAGTTGAAAACAATATAGAACATTCACTTGAGCAAGAAGGTATAATTCTTGAGTATTGAAATACTTCTTGATATCAACTATGGTAGTTCTCATGTGATCTTCGAGAATTAAACGTACAAGATAAACTGAACATAGCGCCATGCATCAATATCTCATAAGTTTAATTCCATCTCAGCAACATTCTTTAATAAAAAAGAAAACATGACGATGATAATCAATATTCTATCTCTGCCATCTACTTCAAAAAACTTTTCTCTCAAATTTTTCCTTTTTATGTACAAAACTAAGTCAAAATAAGATTTAATTTCTACCATTTCTTTGATGTTTATAATTTACTTGAAATAAACATACTCTAACTAATCAAGCTATTGCTTCTAATTCAAAAAATCATTGATTTATTTGAGTAAAAAAAAATATTGAGTACATGGATTATTTAAGCTATTAATAGGAAAAAAAATGATAGCATACAACAGCAACTAAATAAAAAATACAAAATATTTATCGAGTTTGTGGTGTTGTTAAGGAGTTTTGTCGTGAATATGGGTCATCATACGGACGTGACTGTTGCATAACATAAACCTAATAAAACAATCCTTATAAATTATTTTTTTACTTAAAAAAAACTAAAAATTCACAAACCATATCAGATGGATCCATATGATAATTATATGGTGGATAACAAATAACAATACGTTTATGACCACCAGTTATTTGATTAGACTGAAGTGTTGGATCATTTCGAATTAGTACATCTAATAAACGATAAATACCCATAACAATCATTTGATAACGTTGAATAGCTTCACAAAATAATACACTAAATGTAACTGGATACGTCTATAAATAAATAAGTATATTTAAAAAGCAAAACAAATAAAAAGATTTCTTATTTTTATTTTTATTACTCTTATATCAATATCTGGTATTAAATCTCGAATTTCTACAACAGCAGCACGAGCACGATTTCGTTTTTTTAATATATCTGTTGATTCACATTGTGTAAAACCACCACCTTCAGCTAAAATTTCTTCTAATTGTAAATCAACACCACCTGTTAAAATATTTCGAAGTAAATTAACTGCATTATCATTATAATATGCCTTGAATAAAAAAAATACTTTTCTGTTTAAATAAACTTTTTAATTAATTTAAAAATATTACTTACACAACTTAAAATACAATCAAGTACACTATCAGCAAATGCGGCTCCTTAAAATAAAAACTTATTTTTATATAAAATAATAAAATATTTTTACCAGATGCAAATGGTGTTGTTAAATAAAATTCTAATTCAACTTCGTCTGTATCACCTAAAAATTTTAAATTAATAAAATTTTTATTTTTAATATAAATATTTACCTTGTTCAACATATTGAACATTTGAATCAATAGCTAAATAAAATAAAATAAATATAAAAAAAACATAATATCAAAATATAGAATTACTTAATGCTGTTAATGTTCGAATTTTATTTTGAAGTATAAATGTTGCTTGATTTGTATTCATTTCTAATGAATTTTGTCCAGTTAAATTCATAATTGAAACAAATCCAGCTGATTTCATTTCAATTTGTCGAATATTTAATGTACAAAGTACAGATGATTTATCAACTAAATATGTATCTTGATTTTCTCGATCTAATGTTGATATAATAACACATTGACGACAATCTTGTATACATATTAATTGTAAATTATATGGATTACTTGGTGAACCCTAATAATTAAAAGTTTTTTTTCCTATAAATTCCCTCACAGAATAGAAGCCCAATAATCTTCTATTTGGTTTTAAAAATTATGAATTTAGTTATGATCTAACCTCCGTATGTTGTGAGACTTACTATGGTAGAACAAAGTGCGGTTAACATGGTATGTTGATCGACAACTTTGTCAAGCTTTGGAAACAGTTGAAAGAAATTTCTATTAGACATATATCAAAATAGTTCTACTGGATGACTTCATCATGAGAATTTATGCATGATTTCGATATAAAGTATGAAACGCGATATATTTTATCTATCATAACAGAAAATAATATAAAAGAAGTAAACTTATGACTAGAGAATAAGAATCATTCATTTTTGAGAAAGATGGTCTAGATCTGATAAGTGATGTGATAATTAACATCGTACTATCTTTCATTAACATTTGTTTTTAAGTCTGATAAATTCTTACATGATTAATTTCGATCATAGATTAACATTTTGAAAAATCTCATTTTCATCCAAAGGTTTTTTTTAGTGTGTATTGTCAAGTAAGCAAAATTTCCATCATTGAATTTCTGAACATGTCTAATTTCTATACGACAATTCTTAGACAATTAGGATTTATTAATATGTATGCCTTGCATTTTTAGCTTTTCAGAATAAATTCATATGCTGATTGATAGAAAATATATACAAAATGAAGCAAATTAGGTATATAAACTGAGCTATAGCTAAACGAGTGAGCAGCAATGAGCTGATTGATCCAGTCTTTTTAAATCATCTGTTTTATGCTCATTTTAGACAGAGTGAACTTCTAAGACGTTTGACAAATGATGAAATTGAAAGTGGGCTTCTATTCTATGTGAGGAAAGAGAATATTTAAATTTTTTTACGTTAAGAATATAAATATCAGGAAATGTTGATATCATATCCCATTCATTTTTAATATAATCAAGATCAGTTACAAATATAATTATAGGTAATTCATGACGATGAAATGAACTCGCACGAAGTGGCATAACAAAATTTCTTAAACCAATTGTAGGTGATGATTTATGAGCATGAAGACAAATAATAACATCTATAGAAAATTTCACATAATTATTTTTTATTTAAAATTTTTCTAACACATACGATCATGAAAACGAACAGGATGTGAAGGTTGTACAAATTGTGGTACTTGATTAAGTAATGATTTATCTTTTTTTATTGTATTCTGTCGACGAAATGCTAGACGACGTTCACGAAGAGATTCCATATGCTATAAAAAAAAAAAGACAACAATATTATTAAGAATTCTATTTTATTATTCCAAAATATACAAGAACAGCTTCTTCAATACGTCGTGGTGGTGTAAAATAAAACATTCCAGTTGAATCAAAATTCGATATATTTTCATCTGGTATTCTAATTTAAAAATAAAATAATTAAATCAGATTTAAAATCAATAAAAAATAAATAAATAGGAAGAAAACAAAAGAAAATGTTTAAAATATAACAAAGCCAAACTTACATGCAATAATATAATGAGGAAACAAAGCAAATAACGATAAAAACATTACAATATTTTGTATATATATTACAATAATCAGTGATACGCACGGTTCACTTAGTGTTAATGAGATTGAATCTGTTTGTTCCGGTTGAGAGAAAAGTAAAGGATGACGAGCTTCACTTTCAAGCAAACGTCTATAAATAATTTTTCATAAAAAAGAAAATTGTTTTTTTCAAATTCATTTAATTTACATAATAGGATTTTTATCTTTGTCTTTTTCCGTCAATATTTGACTTCCTGATTGTATATCATCTAATATCATCTCTTCATTACATAGTGCTGAAAAAAACTTTTTTTTTTATTTTTGAAAATTTACATATAAAATACTTTTACTATGTCGACATTTTTTCATTCGTTTTAGTTGTATTTGTGTTAATTGATCAACATTTGGATGACAAATAGCACAATAATATTTTACTCTATACATAAATAAAAAAAAGAGTCAAAAAAGAATTTCAAAATATAATTTTAAATAACCTTTTTGCATCTTCACTTGAACTACAAACCATAAAAGCTCGAGTACCAGCAATAATAATACAATCATCTTTTGGTGCAACTTCAACAATCATTCTCGTATTTCCATTTTCATCCGTATGTTTCATTTCAACAGCTAATATCATAACTCGAAGCTTAAAACAAATTCTTTAAAACAAAAAAAAATAATGAATAAATTTTTTTTATCTGCATTAAAAAAATTTTTATTATTGACAATAATCATACAATGCTACGTCCGTAAATGTTTTTCCATAAAATGAACGTGGTAATTCTTCAAGATACATTTCCATAGCTGCACCTCGATGATACAGTTCACGCCAAGACCAAGATTGTGTCTAATATAAGAATGATTTTTTTTTTATTTGACTTACGATACAAACCTCACAACACTACAATCAAATAAAGACTTACGCTCTTATCACTAAGATTTTCATATTTACAACACATGCATAGCTAAGGAGAGAAGAAAATGATGGAATACTCATCATATTTTAATTAAATAATTCCTAACAAAATTCAGTTTTAAAATTTTATTTATGAATGAAGAGAATTATACTTATTTCTTATTTACCAATTCTGGCAAAACAACATTTTCAACTGTTCAACTAGTTTTCAGTTTGGACTCGATATATCTAATAGACTCAGTGAGGTTTCAAAAATCTCAAAAGATTAAAATTTCTTATGCTTACTATTCAGAGTTATAGAAATTTCACTCAAGTTTTAGTCTATATCATGATAGACACTAACAAATCAAATGAGTGTTTTGAGCTTAGATTTTTTCTAGAAGTAAATTGATTTGTGATAAGAATGTCCTGAAAGTTTTACCTCAAAAGAGCGTTTTTCATGAACTATGAATGGTTTGTCGGACTTTGATATATCGAGAAGAGATTTTTCTTTGGAATAGAAATTTTCAGAACATTCTAACCACAAATAAACTTATCTCTGAGTAAAATTTCAGGCCAAAACACTGTTATTTGATTGATTCGTATCTATCAGGCTATAGGCTAAAACTCCAGTAGAATACCTATAATTCTGTATAGAAGGTTTAGAGGAATTTAATCTTTTGAGATTTTTCAAACCTCATCGATCTTATTAGATGCATAGAATCCGAACTCAAAACCAATTGGACAGTTAAAAATGTTCCCATATGAGCCTCAAAAACGTGATATTTATGTTTTTTTTTAAACAAAAGTCTACTAAATTCACGACAGAAGCTTTCAAGAACCTTACTATTGTTTCATTATCTATTTCATTTAATATGAGGTAGACAAAAGTTCAACTATCTATGAACTATTTAACCTAACGTACGTCAGCCATATTTCAAACTCTAAATCAAAAAGACTATTATCTTGCTCTTATATATTATAGATATTTTTCAAATATCTTGATACTCAATCTATACATATGTCTATCGATTTTGCTACAATAAAGAGAGTAGTAGGTATACTTCAATAATTCATTCATTAAACAACACCATAGTTTCAATTTTTTTTTGAATTAGCATTTTCTAGAAATGCTATATAACAATATCATCTTTAAATATCATAAAATTGATTCAAAAAGACTCAACATCAAATGTAAACATTTATCATCTTTTGATACTGTCGAATTGTTTTTACATACCAGTTCTTTTGTTGAACGACATTTGTAAGCTGACATCCGAAAAATATTTGTCATCTTTAAAAATTGAATGAAAAATTAAAAATATGTATATATAAATTTAATTGATTAATACCATAGTTGCAAAACCTGGCACAATACAAGACATTCCAATTAAGCCAAGTTTTAATTCAGCAATACAAATTATTTCATCGCCATCTTTTGCACTCCAACCTGGTATTGAAGCAACATTCATCTAGAAATTTTGGTTTATTTTTTTATTTAATAATTTAAAATAGAAAAATTTTTTCTACACTTTACTTTATTTTTATAATGAAGAAGTTGTAATAAAATTCGAATACGTTGATTAAAATTTTTTAAACTAATTACTCGCATTATATTAGCAGAATCATCACCATCTGGATCTGGACATTCTTTATCAGCAATTATTAAACATGCTGTTGCTTTATCAGCCTTATTATAAAGAAAAAACAAAAAAAAAATGAATTTTATTCTTTTGCTGATTAAAATATACTTGAACACGTTGTAAATCAACAACATTCATTACACTACCAACAAAATATTGTACTTTTGTATAATATCGCTTTAATAATGCTTCCATTTCAATTTCTGGAGTTTTTCTTTAATTCAAAAAAATAAAGATTTCTATTTCTATTTCATTTATGTATATTATAACATACTTATTTATAATAACGATATCAAGTTCTTCAGATTGATCACGATCTTTATGTAAAAAATCGCGAAGAAATGTTGTCATTGAATGTGGTGTTATATGTCCACAGATGACTACATGACTAAAATGATTAATTTAATATTATTTTAAAAAAGATCTTTTCCTTCTATTACAAAATAAGCATTTGTAATATTTATATTTTCTATTATGATTTATGATGAAAATATATCATTCAAAATCTTTAGTTAATACTGTGTTTATTTTTAGAATTCTATTAAATACGTCAAATTTTACATAAGACTAAGAGGACATTGAGAATCTTTGTTTTATTAGAGATTTATCTTTACTGATGGATACGAATTCATTATTTTTTGTATGACTTGTATATTATTATTCTATGCTATCTTTACATAGTAATGTAAAAAAATACTTCAAATAGAAAATTTCCATGTGCATTCTTTATCTAATTAAGATTCATCTTCCGGTATATTTCCGACTGACTTAATAAGCTATTTTCTCAAGATATAAAGATTTGTAGACACTGATAATTTTTCCGTAGTTTAACGATATCATTATTTCTAAAATTTAATCATCTCTCCTTATATGAACTATGTTTTACATTGAATTTGCAAGAAAAATTCTTTTTACAATCAATAATCAAATTCATACATATAATAATTTCATGATATTCAAATTATCTTCATCGATCAATCAAACAAAAAAAAATACGAATAAAAATATAAGATGATATATCACAAACAATATTTTATAATATAAATAAATTTTTGTTTACCGTTTGCCTTTTACAATTCGATAACGTCCTGCATATTGTCCATTTGATCCAAATATATTTGAAAACTCTGGAATCATTGTTGCAAAAAATGCCTATTAAAAGTAAATTTAAACAAAAAAAAAATTTTTTTTTTTTATTAATTTTACCAATCCGCCAATTAGAAATATAAGCATAAAAAATTTTCCAATATATGTTTTACAAAAAATATCTCCATAACCAACCTTAAAAACAAATAATTATTATTATTTATAAAAGAATACTTTCTATTCAATTATACTGTTGTCATTGTTACAATCATAAAATAGATTGCATTAAATACATCTAATTCTTGAGCATTTTCAAAATTACAAAAAAAATCTCCAGAATTTTCAGCTAAATGAATTGCACCAGCAGCTGCAAACCAAACAGCAATAAATCGAGATGCTAATTGTACAATACGTATTGTACGTGGTCGTTCAATTAAACCCATATATTGAAGAATATCTGGAATATTCATAATACGAATTGCTCGAAGAAATCGAAAACCTATTATTAATTAATTAATAGAAAAATAAAACAAACAAAATTAGAAATAATATTTTATTTTACCTATCCAATTTCGATTAAGATATAAAGCAACAAATGATGGTGGAATAGTAAACATATCAACAATTGAATATAAACTAAACCAAAAACGTCGTTTATGTTGTGAAGCAGTAAACTAAATTTTTATAGAATATATTTTGTTTTAAATTGAATAAAATAATAAAAAAAAAAACAATCACAAACTCGAAGAAAAAAATAAATTAAAAAAAGAATATTAAGACCAAGATCAGCTTGCATTGTGAATGATTTATTAAATTGGGTACATGATTCAATAAATCTAAATAAAAATAACTTTATATTCAAATAATTTCAAAACAACAAGATCAAAAACTATTTTATAATAAATTATATATCAGGTTAAAAGGTTTCAATCATTTATAGTTTTTTCTTCATTAATAATTCAATACAATATGTTAATCATTTATATCTAATCATCAATTCTATTTTCATCTTGAATACTAAGTATTTCATAAAAAAATAATATCTGTAAATAAAAAAACATTTTTTTTCTCGTGTAATCATATGATGCTGTTAGTATAAATTACTTTTGTCACTTTAAGTGTCGTGATGATAAAACCTACTATTTTCGAAGAATAGAACGATCACTATTGTTTTTAATATTTCATGAATTATGTCTTTATTAGAAAAACTTTCCTCAATTTCATGATCATTTTTTGAATAACAGATGTTTTACATTTATATATCATAATGAACATATTGAACTGTAATCTTATTTAATATCTTAAATATATATATTATGAAATTTTATAAGATAAGAAAAGAATAGAATTTAATCAAAACATTTTTAATTCTATTTGAAAACTTATGATGAAACATGTAAATCTCAAGAGTATTGATTTTTACCTCCTAACTATTTGATTACTAACATAATCAAAATTTGTTTTATATTAACTTACGCATTTTTTGTATCAACAAAATAAAGCATTAATGAAGCAATACTACAAACAAAAATGACACCAACCTATTTAAATACAAAATAAAATTTTTTGTTTTTTAAACTTAAAAATCTACAAACCAATGTTTTTCCCATTTTTGTTTGACCAGATATTAAATTATTTTCCCATTCTTTAATTGCTTGTAACCAACTAAAATAATCTTCATTTGATTGGTCATGCATTCGATTAGTTGTTGTCCATAATAAACTTGTTCGTCTTATAGAAAACTATAAAAATTCAATTTTTAAAATGAAAAAAAAAACGAATAGAATCAATTGTTTTTTTTTATTCTGTTTAATTACTTCATCCATATGTCTCCAATTTTTCATAATTGAAAAAAGTTTTAATCGACGTTGTTTTATAACTAACGCTTTAACAAAATCATATATAAGAATAATAATCCAACCACCGATAAGAGTAAAGATGGATGAACATAAAAATGTTGTCCACATTCGTTCACCATTACAGTCTGGATCAAGACTTTTAGCAGCAGATTCACTTGGAGTTGTTGGGCAATTACCCATTTTTTTACAAAAATTTCATCAAATGGAAAGAGAATTCCATGCTAGCTAGACCTCGAAAAGCAAAAAAAAAAACTTATTTTTCAATTGGTTTATCTAAGTAATCAATCAAATTTTATCTGTTGATCTCTTTCATGATTTCAAAAAAAAACTAGACTGACATCTATAAAAAATATCTAAATCATATTTAACTCAATATAAAATAAATATTTTCATTAATAATTTTATATAAATCACTAAAATTTTTCTAAATAAATCAATTCTTTTCTGTTGTTTTACTCTCCTCTCCATGTATGCTTTAATATATCTAAAAGAAACAACTATTCAACGTCTGTTCTTTTCATTAAAAAAAAATAATATATATTTAAAATTTTATAATTATGCCAAGTAAAACACGTTTTTGTATTCTTTGTCATCGATCAGATCGAATAAATCGATCAAATTATACACGTATATATACTATTGAACGTGAAGCAAAATTACTTGAAGGTTATCGACGTCGAAATAATGGACAAGAATTAAATCAATCAATGTTAAATCAACTTGTTCATAAAAAATGTTATAATAAAATAGTTCGAGGTATATCATCAATTGATGAAACAATTTCTTCAAATGATACTTTAATATCTGTTGAACAAAAACAAGATGATAATGATGAAGAACAAGATCAGGTTAGATATTCTAAACTATATTTAGAAAAAAAAAAGATAATATCTTTTTAACTATCGACAGCTGATCATATTAGACACAACAAGGGTATATCTATCTATCTTTATTATAGCAACTAAACCTTGTCTTGATAAATGTCATAAACAGTATTCTTGACGATGTCTATCATAACAAGTCAAACTTGAAAATATCTGTTGAAAAAAAAAATATTAGAAGAAAAACAAACATCAATGGTTAATGATAACAGATTTTATAAAGTTAACTCATATACTAAAACTATGATTCTTAAGAAAAAAATAAATTTACTGATGATCTTTCTTAAACATTGTATAACTTTCAAGAAAGATTCCATACAAAGCCCATGAAAAAAATATTGTGAAGAAACTAATCTTTATTTTAATAATATAGTTATTCTCATAGAATTTCAAAAGATAATCTATCATATTCTACTTCCATATAAAGTCTCTCATTACTCACGGTATTCAATGCTCAGAATCACTAATTTTTTTTCTATTTCTTCTTATATAAATTTTCATTACACACGACCTATCATCCTATAGTAGATACAATTGTATGAGATGTAAATGGAACAAAAAAAAAACTGTCGCTTATAATATTTTGACACAATAAACGAACATAAAAGAAATCAGACAAAGACGGATTATTAACAATAAAAAAAAATGTGTAGATAAACAGAATATACAATTAGCACATTCATCATGATGCAAACCATCGATGGGTCTCAATGTAATCAATATAAGTGATCAATTTGCTTCCAATATGATATATTCTTCTTAAAAATTTTTCACATAGTCCATCTATTGCAGTTTTTGATGCTCTTTCCAATTATGTATTTGAAAGTTAATTTTCATTTTATTATGATAGAGAAAAGCAATATTTATTGAAGATTTTCCCCAGCACATGAATATTTGTTGAAAGTCAAATCTTTTCCAACGTGTAAAATGTTCTTCTTTGTTGTCTTAAACAATTTAAATGCTTCTTATTTTTAATTAAAATAGCGTAGGAAAATCAGTACAAAACTTTCATTTCTCAACATAATGAAAATAGATTTTGATTAAATTTAGACATCAATAATTCAATTTCGTTCACGTATGCCATTACCATCAAATGTAAATAAACATTTATTTGAACGTCGTCAACGTGTTTGTGCTATATGTAATCGTTATGGATATAGATCATATAATAAAATGAAACAAATTGTATCAAATTTTATGGCAAATAAATTAGCTGAAGGTTTTTTTCATGTATATAAACGACCATTAAATCAATCATTACTTGATGCATATATACATGAATTATGTTTTCGTAAACTTTATTCAAGTTATAGATATCATGCATTAAAAAAATTTCGAAATAAAAATTATTCACAACATCATCAACAATCTATTTATAAATCATTATATACTCCACATGAAACACGAAGTCGTTCAAATATTAATAAATTATCATTAAATTCACAAGAATATACATCAAAAATAACAAATGATGAAACAAATAATTTATCAATTGAACAATTATTTTCTACACCATTTTATACATCTGTTGCAACAACAAATCCAAATATTGAACTTAGTGCTCGTTCTTGTCTTTTTCGACCATGTATACAACGAGTTTGTTTCTCTTTAAAATACTAATCTTAATTATTAATTTTCATTATTTTTTTTAAATTTTATTTTAGCTTACTTCAGAAGAAATTGAATTTTATACAAAACGAAATCCAATATCAGAAAAGATTAATAAAGATAATTTTTTAACAACAGGTTTATATTCTTGTAAAAAAACTTCAAATAATCATTTTCTTGATTTTTATAGATGAATTATCAATTGTTCGATCATCTATTATACAAAGTAAATATTTTCAAATAAATATTAATAGATTTATTTTATATTCTTTTGCTTCATAGCACCAATAACAAATGATTTGATGATTTATTCAAATGAAGATAATAATATCAATATAAACGAACAAACTAGATCATTTGATTCGATAACAAAATCTCCATTATCATCATCATCTCATTTAATGTTCAATAAACAACAAAATGTAAATTTCTAATAAAAAAAACTTCTAAAATATTTTTTTTTCTTTTATTTTAAATAGATTTATACAGCAGCTAAAATTCGTCGTCGATATTTAAAACCACCACCATTAGCAAAACCAACAAATCCTCTAATAAATGATCATACGTATATAACTAATAATTATTCACAAAAAATTCCTGATGATCTAGAAACTTTATATCATTGGCTTATTGAAGAACTTAAATTTCCAAATAATCCAATATCTATGGGTGATGTATTAACAAAATATAGAGAATTAACAGAAGAAAATACAAGTAAAACAACACGTGAAGGTATTTGTCGTGAACGATTAAGACATCGTTTAGAAAAATTTTATCCAAATCAATTTATATTTATAACACCAAATAAACGTGAAGGAACATTTATTGCACTTAATAATATAGATCAATATATTCGACTTGCTATTAAAAATGCTAAACAAGAAAAAGATAAAGCAACAGAAGTAAAATTCGTTTTTTTTTTACAAATATTTTTATTTATCTATTCAATTTTAGACATCAATTTTATCTTCTATTATTATCCCACCAACACCTATTGATCATAAACGTCAAACATGTGAATCAATTATGGATGGCATTCGAAAAATTCGTCTTTATATTCGTGACCCAAAACAAATTAATTCTATACCATCATTATTAGTTCGAAATTTAATTGGTTTAATAACAACAAGTGAAAAACAATTTGATAAAATTTCTCATCAATATGATTTTTATCGTATGATTGATGATGATTTATTTGATAATAAAAATACAAAAATATCAAATAAACTTGATAAAAATTTACGAAATATGAGTTTAGCATCAGATTTAATTAGTGCACGACATGATAATCGAATATCAGAAAAACATTTTTTATTAGCTGAAGAATTTACAAGACCAAATTTTCATTGTACACCAAAACAAATTATTACATTATTAAATCGTTATGGTCATACTTGTTCATATAAAAGTTATATGAAAATGAAAACATTAAGACAACGTATGACAAATGAATTAGGTGAAGAAATTATTGAAGATATTCAAAAGATTATAACAGATGAAGAGAAATCATCAGATTCAGAATTGGAATTGATGGAATTATAAGATTTTTGTTTTTCTTTTTGTGTTTTTAAAAACAGTTTTGTTTTTTATAATTGATCTGTAAATAAATATAGGGTTAATTCATACATGTTAGACTAGCATTGTATTCAAATGGTTCTTGTTTTCAATGTATTATAACTGACGAGAGAACATATTTAAGTCCCTCCCTCCTCCTGAGATCAAGTTTAAAAGTGTTCTGTCATGTAGTGACCATGTAGAGTATCTAAAATATCAACATTTTAGCTGCTTTTGTTAAATTTCAAAAAATAGTATTATTCGATACCCATTTTTTCGGCAACAAAACAATATAAATGCCAGCTTTTCAAAAATCGATTCAATAAAGCGAGAAACCAAGTTATAGAATACGACTCTTAGTAAAAGTGTTGAATAATTCTATTTTGTGAACTTTAACGATAGCAGCTAAAATGTTGATATTTGAGATGCTCTACATGGTCACTGCATGATAGAATACTTTTAAACTCGATTTCAGGGAGGCACATTAAATATGTTCCTTTGTGAGACATTACCGCAAACTTTATTTTTTAGTATAAAATATTTCCATCAAAATTTTTTCTCTACTTCCTCCTCTCCCCACCTTTTTACTTGATAATTTTTACCTATACCCCTCTACGGGAACAAATTTTGATAGAAAAATATTTCGCGATAAAAATTAAAGATTTTGATGTATTTTCACATACTTATTCTGAATATGATATTTATTTTTCATAAAACGCAATTTTTGACAACCAAAAACTTGAAAAACTAAATGTTTTCTGTTTATAGGTTTTAATTGATGCTGTTGTGCTTTTTAGAAAATGAACAGATATTCTGAAACGTTGTAAAAATAAATGTGGATGGTTTTCATCTATAATAAAAATTTCATAGAGTTTGATTCTACTATTAGAAGACATAAGTATCACAATGTGGAAAAATGATGTTTCGTAACGCCTGATCAAGTTAAGAAGATTATAAATGTTGTTGATACATTAGAACTATGGAAAAACAAAAAACATATGAAATTATTAGAAAATTATTCCTGAAAAAGTGAAAGAACCAGAAACGACATATTCAGTATGTCTCTGGTGAGTAGTTAGAATCAAAAGGCGATTGATACAAAGGCTTAGAAATGTATGTTTTAAGCACAAATCGTGTCATAAAAGATGAAGATACAATAAAAGAATGATTAATATCATCAGGATTTATCCTTGTTGTATTTTCAATAGTCAGTGAATGCTCAAAAGAACGAAATCTCGCGCATGTCCATTCAGAAAAGTTCGAATATGAATCATCAATCATATTATCAAACTGGATCGATGAATGCAATTGGATTGATCTAAACAAGAAAGTGAGATCTATTCAAAATGGCAATACAACAATATATTATTCGCTTGATGATCATTCTGATGAAGAAACTACAATTACAGATAAAGAAATAAAATAGTCTGAAATGTACAAGTTTAATTCATTTGAAATATACAAGTCCATCTATCTCAACATGCAATACGTATGTTTCCCTCACAATGTCGGCGAATTGAGGAAACCAACCTGCACTTGCTCATCATTCCTTAAAAATTATATGTGTTATTCACACAATAATATACTGTTTTTTCGTTTTTATATTTTTTTTTGATTATGAAAAGTGAAATAACTACTGCTATTTAATGCGTTAAGTATTGTATACTTCATAATTTAGATTTAGTCAAATACAATTTTGTTATTGCTTATATAAATACTAGTCAAAAGGAATTATTTTTATGAAGTTATTTGTTTGAAGGAATAGATATCCTTAATGGGGTTAGTGAGTCGAAATATTGTAGTTGCATCTCACAACATGATTTTCGTTTATTAGTATTGCTACAAGAATAATTTGATAGAAAATGATCATTGAAACGTTACATGCAGACATACATTAACTAAGATCATGAGAATAAAGTGTCTAAACTTGTATATGATCATTTAATGTCGTTTAAAAGTACGCATTAAACTTAATAGAACAAAATTGTCATTTCAAAATAAACATATGGTTCTTTTTATTGTAAAATCACTCAAACATATCATTTGATTTGTCCAATTCTAATTTTGTTCTATATTGATGATAATTGCTTTCTATTTTATGAGGGCTACTCAAAAAGTTTCTCTATTTGAAGACATCGTAAAGTCAATTGCATTAGACATACGTACGAAAATATCGAAAGATATTTTATATCACTGCTTATACAATCACAAAAAATTGAAGATTCTGTGCATCGCTCGGCATTTAAATTTCTTGCTCTGAGAGACTATAACTCATTTAATACGTATGAATATATTGTGACACTACACGATGATCGATTACCTATCACTCACTACAGTTTCCGAACGGAATCATGTTTTGCAAAGACGGATTATCATCCATTGAGAATAATCCATATATGAATAGAATAATTATTATAAGTCTGAATAAGATAACTGTTAAAATTTTTGGAAACTTGACGATCAAAGATAGTACAGTCACTTCCGAATAAATAACAGACACTACATTCTCAAACGTTATCCAACCGATGTATCTACCATATTTAGAATCGTTATGATTTGTAAACTATTAATCTTTACAACAACGAGTACATTTATACATCCCAGTATATGATAGAGTAGTATCAGTATAAACTATCACCATATATTTACAGATAGTAGATCACAACTAGTCTTTCAAAGAATAAAATTGTGCTTCACCTTTCTTTTTATGTCAGCGTATAAATAGTGGTGTAAAATGTATTTCGATATTTTTCTATGTATGTCTAACTCAAATAGTAATATAATGTCCACAGATAAAAGAATTTCCAAATTATATATAGGCACTAACACAAGTACAACAGTACTGTTTATTATGCTTAAATAAAAGCATTTCAAAATTTTTTTGATTATATAATCTATACTGAAACAATATGAACTATAAACTGTTCCATGAACATTATGCTTTACATTGAAAAGAGACTTAATTTTACAATTGTAGTCGATTAATAACTTCAAACTCTATCACATATTTCTTTTATTATAAAGAAATTGTATAGTGATGCTTTTTGATTAGTAAGAGCATTAGTATGAAAGAAAAGAGAAATTTTCATATTAATTATTGAATGATATTATAATTCCTGTTTCTCGAAAGAAACAGGAGTGGACCGCTCTCGACGGCATTGCAATGCCGAGATGATCCATGACTCGGATTCGAGTGAACTCGAATGATCCTAGTCAATGTTGAAAAATTCGTTTGAAATTGGGGACCGAAGTCCGCCGGTTTTCAAACCGACGAGAACAGATACTACACTTTGATCTTAGCCCGAAGGCCGTAAAGCGATAACAAAATACTGAAATAGAAGTTTTGCAAATTCCGTTTGCCTTTACACATTTTACATTTCTTTTTAATTTAATACAAGAGTACTTCTTAGAATTTCATAATTATTTCGAAATATCAATTTTCGCTCAGAATTATGTAAGATGTATGCTATGATAAAAAAAGAGAAACACAATGATAGCATGATGTATATTTTCTAAATGAAAATGAACAACCAAAATCTAACATATTTTTTGCCTTCTCATCTTTGATTTCTTATATCTCCAAGAGAAGATTAATCGCATCCTTTGTTACGTATTAGTCAATTGAAACGTTAAATAAAATAACTAAATATACTTCTGATCTGTTTCAAAAATTGTTTTTAAAAAAAAACAAAATTTTCATATTAACATTTGATTATTATAATAATTCCCGTTTCCCGAAAGAAACGGGAGTGGACCGAACTC